>JAFJYH010000264.1:0-66631 GCA_017365405.1 Cadophora malorum | reverse complement strand
TTTGTATAAGAGACAGCCCCCCCCCAGCAGCTTTGAGCAGCTTCTCGGTCTCAGAACTCTCTCCAATTATTTTCGTAGCAGTCATCTAGTGGAGTAGAATATTCCCTCTGCCACGTGTGATACTTTTAAGATGCTTATAAGTGGACGTGTGATAAGTGGGGTTGACAAAAGCTCCCCGATCTAAGAGTAATTCCACGTCAGTGAAATGATTCCCGCGAGCAGCTGCATGTAGCGTGGAAGCTCTGTACTGGGAACTCCGCACATAAAGACTCACTGACTCCTCGACGTCAACTCCTTGATCTATCAAGAACGATGCCGTGCTTGCTTTACCAAGGGAAGCTGCCATAAACAAATCAGTCGAGATACTTCGTCTACTGTGATCGCGCATGGCGACCCTGACATTGCCTCCAAGTTGCACAAAGAATCTCACCATTCCGAGCCTTTCAAAATCGGTCGCATTGCCTGCCATGGAACTATGTATGGGACTTCAGGTCCATAGTACTGATCTGAAGCAGATTTCATACAAGAGCGATACGACTTTCTTGGTCGGTCAGAAGCAGCTAAGGCGATCAACGCCAAAGTCGAGCGCGGCGCGATGCCTTGGAATAATGCCAACCACATGATTTTCTTCATCTGCCAGTTGGCGTCCTTATCTGTAGAATAATCGAGCCAATTTCCTTCTACGTCAACAGAGGTACTGTCAAATGTTTAAGGGGCCAAAGGGTAAGCGATCTGTCCGGTAACTCCGGTGAAACGGACGAGCTTTGATAAGGACGCATCGTAGGATTTGATGTTACCTGAATCCCTAGACCATATTTACAGCTTTGACTTCTCCTTCGCGAACTCCACCTTATTGACGCATGTGCCCACACCCTCCAAGCCAACCTCAACAACGTCTCCATCCTTTAACCAAAGCTGTGGCTTGCGGCCCATACCAACGCCTTGCGGTGTACCGGTGAAGATCAAATCACCCGGCAATAACGTGGTTCCTTGACTCAAGAAAGCAATTGTCTTCGCGATGTCGAAGATCATGTCTCCGGTACTGCTCTCCTGGACTGTCTTGCCATTCAACTTGGTTGAGATCTTCAAATTTTGGGGATCTGGGATGAGCTTTGGTGACACGATACCCGGCCCGTAGGGTGCCCAGCCATCAAAGCCTTTCCCGAGTCCCCATTGACCACCGCCATACTTAAGCTGCCAATCTCTATGCGATACATCGTTGCCGACGCTGTAACCGAGAACGTAGTCTAAAGCTGATGATTCAGGAACATCGGAGCAGGCCTTCCCAATGACAGCCACAAGCTCGCACTCGTAGTCAAGACCTGAGAACTGCTGGGCGAGAGCGTGAATTGGGATTGGATCAGTAGGTCCAGTCAGAGAAGTGATCGGCTTGTAAAAGAGCACGGGATATTTCGGGATTGGCATATTTGACTTAGATATTGTTTAGCAATACGGTCCTTCTGGTAGACAGTAGGGCGAAGACCAACCTCTTTCGCATGCTGCTCGTAGTTCAAACCAAGACATCTGACCGTCTTGACATCCTCCAAAGCCAGAGGAGCGAGCAAGAGTCGGATGTCGGCAATTTGATCTGTGACATCGTGCTTTCCGAAGATTTGTCCCCGAATGATCTTAGCTTGGGTTGCTTTTGCTATGTCTGTTACTCCTTTTGGAAGTATAGCATCGCCATAATATGTTCTGCCATCCTTTGCAAGGAAGCGAACGAGTCTCTACAAGTGAAATGAGTATAAAATCCTGAAGTGGGGGTACTCGGCACTGCGAAGAATGCTTACGGAGAACGATGCCATTGGACGGGTCTAATAGTGTATCTGGCAAGGAAGAATTATTTAAGCCTGTTCAAAGAGGTAAGAGTTTAGAAAGTCTTGTTTGTATTTATATTGTTTACAAAAGACCAGAGAGGCGGAGATGGATGTCCAAATTGCCTTCGTCGGCAAGCGACCCCACGTTTCGCCAATGCCAGGGAAGCTTGATCCCTGCAGGTTTCTCGGAATAGAGCCGTCATCAAAGTCCACCAATCCTCATTCTATATTTTCGCTCTTCTGCAGCCATCAACACCACTGCCAAGTCGCAATGAAGCATTCCGGATTGCAAAGAGATGTCTTGTCGCTGTATAGAAAGTGTCTGCGAGTAAGCAGGACGAAGGGAGAGGTGAGAGGGCTCTAATTGAGTTATGGAATAATTTACTGATGTTCGAAAAGGCAAGACTACATTTCGAGAAGTATGCCAGGTGAGCTTGTTTATTTTTGCTTGCGTCTAATCACATGAAAATGTATGCCATGGGACATCGGCTGATTTAATGGTACATAGGAACGAATTCGAGAAAGCTATTGGGCTCGACAAGAAGGACTTCAGTGCTATCGAATATCTGATGCGAAAGGGACAAAGACAAATCGAAATGTATTCTTCTCCAGGAATCAAAGACATAAGATGAACAATTTAGGCAAGAGGGAGTTGCTGCCCAGCATGACACTGGCAGGGAAGGAACAATGGCATGGTCAAGAGCTTCATCGACCTTCAATGCGAGCAGCCCTCTCTTGCCCAATGCCCTCCCTAAGATGCATTCTTACCGCCTCTTTCCTTAATAAATACGATGCCCAATCTCAATATCCATTGGAAAGGCTATCCTCATCACCTTTTACCGCGAATCCGCGTCGTCTCTGCTCGCCGCAACTTCGTCCAGAATCGAAGCCTTTCTACCTCCGGTCAGAGTTCGAGAACACACCGAAAGATCAAGAACGAGAAAGTGAACAAGAAACGGCATATTAAAATACAATTCCGACGCCAGCGTATGCGAGGCTTGCGTGCCTCCTCTTCTGTTCTGACGGCTCGCAGGCGTGCCTCTGTTCGGGCAAGGCACAATATACAAGTGTTTGGTTGGGATACACCGGGAGCAGAACTTGCAAGCAGAGTCACTGAGAAGACTGAATCAGGCTATTGGACCAGAAGAACTAGGTCAACTTCAGCAGCAGCTCTACGAGAAGGCCAAGACGACTCTGCTATCCCTTCAACCGACGGTGCAGCAAGTTCTGTTGCCAGACGTCTCAATCCGGCGAAGAAGAAGTCCGAGAACGCTTACTCTTTGAGACATATTGCCAAAGTACCGGTGTATTGGACTGCAGATCATCCTTCCAAAGCAGACAAGGCGTCTTATAATCCAGACAGATTGTACTCTGCTCAAAGATCGGGTCCTCTTCAGGCGACCAGCAACCAGATTTCAAGCCGTCGTCCTACGAAAGGAAGTCGTACCTACGATGCTAGGATCGATCCATTAAGTCCAATCGCAGGCCAGGGTCGAAGATCTTCGTCCCGATCGCAATTTAAAGCAAACACTTTTCGCAAAGCCACCTCCCAAGTATCGCCCACTCGGAAGGACACAGGATTTAGCTCACCGGAGTTTTGGGAAGCTGTGAGAGGTTGTAGCCAGCAATCGAGGCCGCAAGAAAAGTCTGGCACATCTATCAAATCCGCTGTCCAGAGCCTTCTCTCTGAAACAGCGTCTCGTTCTCCCAGCCAAAAGAAAGTACTCGCCCGCTTTACTAAAGAAATAGAGCTTTATCTCCAGGCGGTAAAGGCACACCCTTCGCAGTCACTTATTTCTTCACTTTCAACTCCTTCCTCAACAACTCTCTCGGCATACACTATTCGAGAGCTGAAGCCTTACCAATACGAGTTTCAAATTGCGGGACTGGCTGTTACCTCAGCAGAACAGAAAGGCATGGCAAGATTCCAGAAAGGGCCAAGCCCTCCACCAACACCTCCTAAGGACGATAAATTTGTGCAGAATCGAATATTCACAACGAACAAGAATAATGACAAGAAGAAGGAGAAATCGGCCCAAGAGGCAAAGCATCCTTCGTATGGATCTGGCTCTACTGGCACTACGGTTCTTGGGTGGACTCCACCTCACGAGAAGATATATGAACGGCCTTCAAATAATGATAAAAAGAGGCCATGGGTCTTAACGGACCGGACCTTCATTGGTTCCGCTCCGGCTCATGATTTGTCTCATTCTCCGCCTAGGCCCGCGCGAGAAGCGCCAATTCTTCCTCGAGCATCTCCGAAGAAGTCGCTTCCATGGCTACGCAAGCCTGCAACCTCACCTGAAGCTTCACCTACAAAGAAATTGAGTGGTGCGTCAGTGATTCATGAGCAGCATAGACCATCGACTCCACTGGGTGGCTGGGTTTCCACAAAGGATATTGCAGAGCCTACGGATGAGAGGGAAGATAGCCATCCCATTGAGAAATGTGAGTCCTCGTTCCAGTGTCTAGGCGCTGATTAACACCTCGCAGCTCGTTCTGGAATCTCGCAGGCGCCCACGTTAGCTAATCGGGAAGATCTGAAACTCAGTTCTAGAAAGTTAACCGCTACTAATTACATGAACTAAGTAGTTGACGAGATGGCACGCGAGTTAAGCCCGGCTCCCGTCGGTAATTAAGGATAAAGTCGTCCCCAGGGTGACTACGTGCACATTGGGACCCAAACCGACATCAGTCCCATGTCATCTCGTCGGAATACCGTGCTAGGTAATCAAGCAGAGGAAGAGCCAGAGATAACCCGTGCTCCTGTGTCAGGCCTTCGCAGCAAAACCTTTCCTTTGAGATCGAACAATTGCAAAAGGGATTGTATACAGCCCTCCGCTGAGCGTTTCCCTCCTTCCACACAGCAGATATCCTCCAGGCCATCAAGAGTCATGTGGGAAGGGATGGATCGAGAATCTCAAGCCACCACGGAAGACTCGGGGTCTGATGATGCGACTGAACCAGGCGTCACCCATTATCAGCCTTCATTCGCGTCCAATGCAGTCAAAGGAGAGCGTACGCGAACCTTTCCTTTCACCATGACCCCTGCTAGGCGTATTGGACCTTACCAAGACCTGCCTCAGACCAAGAGCCCGAAAAAACGCATGGACGGGGGCAGCTCAAAACGTATCAAGAACGATGAGCGACTATGTCAACCAGAGCCTGGCTCTTGTGCACTTAGCTCAGGAGCTCCGCCCAGTCGTCACTCGCTCCCTCTTCTGTGTACTCAGTGTGCTGGCCCTCTGAATCCGGAACTCGAAATGAAGCCAGTATTAGAAACAGAACCCAAGATGGAATCTCCACCTCAAGCTTGTGCTGCGAGGTCGTCTTATCAATGTCAGCAATGCTTTCCGTCGAGAAACTCCTCGGTTGCAATTTCACCACTTCAAGTCGCTTTTCCCGCTGAGGTGCGGGCGCCCATTGAAGTTCAGTATCTACCCTCTCGGAGGTCTACCAGACCCACTATTCCCGCTGGGAATCATGAGTGTGCAAAGGATCTTCCTGAGCACGGAGAAGATGATGGTGATGTTCTCGATACTTCTAAGATGGTTCGTACACCAGAAAGGAAGCGAACACGGAGCAATGCAGAACATGTTTTCGACACTCCGGAGAGCTGCCACTCACCAGAAAGGACCCGAGTTCAGAGCCTGGCCGAACTTGCCATTGAAGAATATACGAGCCAAGAGCCCGTCTCAGATCCCATGAAGAGGCCTTCCATTCCAAGACTCAAACCAAGGCCCGTTATATCCAATCCTCCGAAGCATGTCCATTGCTACTCTACAGTCTCACGCCCAGTAAATATGCCGCAGATGCCCAATATCCCTACAGTAAACAAAGCTCCCTGCCCTGCGTCACCTTCGACCGTTTCAGCTGATAGCTGTTCTGTTGAACACAGGCGACTGAACGAGAGACAAGTATTCAAAGGGTTACATGTAGCAACAGCCGCGGCATGCGACGAAGACGTGGATAAATGGATAGAAGAGATCACAGGCTCGAGTGCCCGAAAGTATCTTTCGGCACTCAGCGCCTTTGATGGTCTTGGAGTCAACACTTTAGCAGGTGTGGCAAGGAGAGCAGCTAAGCAGAGGAGACAGAAACTCAATGCTTGGGTAGCGGTCAGGGAGAAGAGAATAGCGGAGCAGGATCAGAAGCCGGGTTGCGAAGTTGAAGATTGTGTTGGAGAGGAATACATGCTCGGTGATCAGGATGTTGCATTGGGATATAAATGCTCCCAAGTTGTCGTCTCTGGAGATCGAAATGGTCGTGATGATACATTGCTTATGACCAAGGTGTCAAGAAGGAGCGAGAGGAGTTGAGTAAGATTAATAAAAGAACGGATTGTCAGGGAAGTGAAGGTGTCCGGGAACGGGCTGCAAAAATGGGATGGAGGGAAAGAAGTGTTACTGGAGGTGCTTAATGTCCTCTCTCGCTTAATCTCAAAGAGGCTTATTGAGGATAGACTGCATTTTCATTGGTGTGTTTGCTTGATGCATCCTCGTCAGTCGTTAATCTTTTTCTATTCTATACCTCGAAACGCTGCATCATTCCCTTAATGATGAGGCTCTATCAAGTTGAGTGTATTGCGCCAATGGTGCACCAGGTGGAAAGTGAGTCGCTCGTTTGACTGCTTCTCAGCCGTAGTCCCAGCCGCGGCCTCCAGCAATTTTTTGTTTAGCTACGTCTATCAGCAAACGCCTGGCAGGGAGCAGAGCTACCAGCGAACTCGTTCGAGGGCCCATCCTTATACAAACACAAGTCGCACTTGTCCTCGAGCTGCATTTAGCAAAGTATGTTATGGTCCTGTGAGGCAGAGTGAAGGGCATATTTTTGTGGTGTGGCTCAGCCACCCGCCCACAAGGGAAACACTAGTCAGCTGAACAACCATCAGCACAACATAGAAAGCCTCATCTCTTTCCTCGATTTCCTCCCCAGATTGTTCTTTTGATAGAAACATATTCAGCTTAATACATGATTACACAATCGCGATGGATCCGGTCACTGGAATTGGCCTTGCAGCAAGCTTGGTGACTCTCGTCGGTCTTGCTACTCAAGGATGCACAAGGCTTCATGACCTGCGGACTCGATTTAAGAACACAAAGGCGGAGCTACATCGGCTCGCAAACGATGTAGAGATGTTAAAACTTCTATTGAGCGAGGTTGAAAAGACCAGTCATGACATCGGCTCGGCTGCTTTATCGCCAGAATTACGCTCGATATGGCGGACCAACGAGTGCAAGCTGCGTAAAGACCTCACGAGTTTCACGGAGATCATCGACAGGCTCAAGATCCACGCAGAAGGAAGTTCGAAGGCTCGAATACTGGGACGAATGCGAATGGCAGTATCCGATAAGCAGATCTTGAAAAGCCGTCTTGCCTTCAGAGGTCACATCGAGATGTTGAATTTTGTGCAGGGTCTCTTGACGTCGCGCCAAATCGCACATGTTCATGCTAAACTTGGTATCACCGAAGTAAAGATACTGGGAAGGTTAGACAATGGACTAGGACTGATTGAGGATGAAGTCAATGCGATTAACAAAACACTGTCCAAGCCCCGAACGCCAACAAGTTTGGTTGAGAGGGAACTGCTGAACGTCTTTACTCATACTCACGGAACCTTTGACTCAGAAAACGAAATCTATGTTGGTCCCAAAGCAACCAACAGAAGGCAGAAGATGGTATACTGGAAGTGGGCGATTTACCGGCTTCCCATCGGCACGCTGACAACTGAACTCGCCCATTCGGGGCAAAAATCTAAGGAGCAGGAACCCGGCGCAGGTACCTCATACACGGTCACATTCAAGCTTCAACCTCCTATGTGGATCACGCAGGTCGTCTTCCAAATATCTTATGCTGTGAAAGTTGATAATCTGGGCTACAAGTTGCCGTATTGGCAGAGAACTCAGTGTGGAAGCGCTAGTCTCATCCCGACCGAGCTTTTGAAGTATATGGGAGACGAGGATTTTCTTGCCGCTGCTTCATGTTTGTCAACTATGTCTGTTTGGGACATCCAGGAGCTGTGTCGCAGAGAGGCATTCTATGACATGTTCGGCGACATCACCGGGCAACTCATGTCGCATTTTGACTTCATGAATAGTGGACAGTCGAACTTGCGTCAAGAGCTGGTAATCGACTTCAATGATATTGACAGGCCATCAAGAAAGCGGTACGGATCGATTGGCTCCAAGTAGTTCCTAAGGAAGAGAAATGCTGATTGAGCTGTAGCTACCCCAAAATACTCATTGCCTGTAGAGGAACCGTCTTAGTCACGCAAGAGACTCCTTTAGAGGTCCCTCACCAGGGATTCTGTAAGATGTCGTCGACTTATAGGCTTTTTGACCACACATGGGACAGGAACAATTCTTTTGAGTCAACGAGACAGCTTCTGGCTGAATATTCCGGATTAGACACTATATTACCAACCATCTGCACTTCCATCTCTCAAAGAGGTTTAGAGCGATTCAAACGGCATATCGGTCAACATCTCGATCCCTTATGTTGCTCAGACCTACCCGAAATGGATCGATGGTGGATAGGCGCTCTGTTGCATTCTGAGCCACACCTTAAAAAATTCTTAGCAAGCCATTTCACCAGCTTTCGATCGCCAGGGTATTTTCCTACCCTCGAGTCAAGTATCCCAAAGGGCCTCATATATGAAACTATTGTTCAGGAAGTATTATCAGCATCAGAAGGCAAACAGCGCGCATTCGTGATGTTTGTGTGTGTATTTGGATCGGATTTCATGTTGGATCCCTTCCTTGCCAGAACTACGAGCAAGTCAGGCTTCTTTGCTAGCAGAGAATTTCTGCGCGCAGCAGTAATCAGCCGAAATTGGCAAACATATGATGCTCTCCATGAGGCACTAGAAGAACGTGGACTGCTCGAAGAAGCTCTGGATTTGGATTTACTCACTAATTTTGTGAATTGGGCATTTCTTGGAGATGATGATTACTTTATCGACGACTTGCTTCAAGGTGTCCCTCCTCAGGCCTCTCAAAACAACAATCCGTCCTCGCTCCTATATCAATACGTCATGAAGCTCGGAGTAGACAGCTCTAAGTACGTGATAAAACGCCTTCTAGAGTGCGGACATGCCTGCTATTGCCATACTCCATATGCCAGAGACCAGCTTCTTGGGCTTGAGGTCTTGATGATATGTCGTCTCTGAAGGAAGTGCACATACAAGCTTTGGAAACACTGCTCGATCTTGGAGCAAGCGTCGACTTTGTTGATCCCGAAAGATATAAGCCAAGTCTGACGGCACTCGAAGCTGTGATCTATCAAGCGAATCACCACGCCCTAGAGGTAATATTCAGGCACACGAATTGCTTCAACAGCCCGAAAGATTCATTATTAGCTGCTCTCGAGCAAGCTGAGGATAATGTCGCCGAACGGCATCCTAGGGCGGTTTCCATCACGGTCTTGAAGGCGGAGTTGTCTCAACAATGCTACGATATGCATACATCTACCGCGAATGCTAAATCTGACGCAAGATGCTGTCTAGCCATCATACTTACTCTGGTCAAGCTGAACTACCTCACGGACGCAGAAGGTGTATCCCGCATCGAAGCTGTAGAGAGGAATTACGATAGATTTTCGCAATCACGCTCGAACGAAGACTCAAATAGTGTGCTGGCTTCAGATTCGGATTTCGAATCAAGCTACTGCAGTTCAGAGCTCATGTCAGATGACGAATCGGAAGATGGGCACGATGATCAAGACCAATATGAGCAGCCGCTGCTACCGACAGAAGGGGCAAACGAAGAACAACTCAAAGATTCATTCCCAGCACCAGGCACTGAAATCATCGTTGGTCAACCCGAGAAACAGCTCGAATCACATATACCACCCAATCGGTCGCAGAACCGAAAACCAAGAAGACAGCAAGGGACGGCGCCGCAAAAATCTTCCAAGCACTATATCTCAGTCTTTAGAGTCGGACTTACGGATAAGTACAGCCGGATATCTTCAATGAGCATCCTTGATGTTGTCCTGTTTGTTGTCGGATTTATTGTGTTTGCACAGCTTCTGATCGAACTAGCCCTGTGGCGGTTTGGAAAATGGATTCTGCAAATGGTACGGTACAGAAGGGCCCACGGTCCGTTTTTCTTGTTTTTGATAATTGCGGCGCTTCATGGTTTGTCCTGGTTGTGGTTTGCAAAGGCTTGACAAAGGATTGGAAGTTGATGGTGGATTCGATCCATGTTAACGCGAGGATACTCACAATCGGTAGTAGAGATGCAGCTTGCAGCGCCAGTGATTCAACAAACCCTTGAGAGACTTGCCCCGAAATGAGTCCCAAGACCCATCAATATGCTCTTCATGGCGTCGGAAGGAAAATTAGATCAGCTTTACTGCCTCAGATTTTTCGAAAAACTTCCCGAGCTGGCTTAAACAAGTAATTGGGATATTTCATTTCCATTCCTCAAACTCTCGTATCGACAACTAGACATCTCGCCCTCCCTTTCTCGATGCACTTATCAAGAGCCATTTATCACTGCCTCATTGATATCCACCTGATACGGCAAACTCCCGTGTCGTTTGCCCCACCAACCCAGTCATTGAATCAGTTCCATCCCATTCGAAATAGTCATGCCAAATCGTACACATACACAGGACATTCGTCCTATCCTCCCTCTCCTTTGACCCCTCAGCCTCAGCGCGTTCTTGCTTCCAATTCCCCGTCATTTCTCTAGTACATCCATCCCATCATTCTCATCCTACCAAATTTCAAAACCTTCAAACCCGCAAACACCCCCGGAATAAACCCACACACCATACGATAAAGCACTTTCAAAATGTAAGGACTCGCAGAAGTTCCTTAAAAAACGACAACATGGAACAAACGGGCGATCTGGGTATAACCTCCTCTGCTGACGGACGAAACGCGCGACACGCCGTACGCGCTATATTGCTGAAATGAAGAAGCGAGAAAAGAATTGGATTGAAGAAGAACCCGCCAACGAATGATGATGGATAAGTGACTGGTCGATTGGCTGGATGGAGACGCGATTCGAATTCGCAGGGATTCGAGGCGGCGAAGGAAAGCCTCGATGCTTGATTGGATGCTGGTGTACTGTACAAATGCGTTCGATAAGGTGATGGTTGTGGGAGGAAAGAAGGAAGGCGCTTCATTAAGTATTACGGTAAGATCGGTCGTGTAATGACCGAGTCGTTGGTTTCGTTCGATTCCCTCATATGTGTGAATCCGTGAGAACGACTTTGGCACCAGTCCAAAGTCGTCATTCCTCTATGCTCGACATGCATTCCTATGCACAAGGTGGACCATATCGGATATGATGTATCCTCATATTCTCCATTGGTGGAGACGCTCATTTGCCCTGTTTACTGACCGAGCCTTCAATCGAAGAAGGACTGTTCATCAACAAGACCTATGTGGATGTATTAGACACCAAGGTCATTTCATTCGAAAGCATTGGTGGAAAGCTTACGAGAGTCATCTCTCAACTTGTTACTGCTGGGCTTACGCTGCCCAAGACCAATGTTCATGTTCATGCCGAACATGCTGCTCTCGCGCCTCTTGGATTTACTGTTACCTTGGGGGTTCTCGGAGCCATACTGCTGCTGTCTATAACCTTGACCACCGGCGAATTGATCGTATGCTGGTCCTGCTAATGTCTGCTGCTGGGGTCTGCCATACTCCGGACCGGCCATGGTTGGGAAGCCTCCAAGTGGTTCGTAGCTGGGTTGTAGTGGAGTAAAACCAGTGTCATAATTTGCGCGCTGCTGTTGCTGCTGCTGCTGGTAGTGCTGAGGGGCTTGAGATTTAGGGAACGATTGCTGGTCATAAGAAGGGGTTGGCAAGTCCTGGAATTTCTGGCGCCGTGGAGAGCGAATGTCCTCTGGCGTTAAGGGAGGGGCCGTCACGGTGACTTCAACGGGACCGTCGTGATCGTCAGGTTCCTCACCAAATATTCCATCATACTGCTGCAAAAACAACGCAAAGACAGGGGCGGGAATGTTCAACGTCGGCGAGAAGACAATACCCACGTTACGGACCGTCATCTTATTAGTGTCGGCATGATTGATGATATTGATCAGGAAACCAGACAGGTATCGGAGAAGGGCGTTGTTTGCTCTCGGGAGTCTGTGGACAAGGCCATTTAGAGCACTGACCTTCTCATTGACATCGTGTAGCTCGGTGACAGCAAGGAATTCGAGGTGAAGCTCTCTCGTCAAAATGGTAGTCGGCAGCTCCCGAAGATACAATTTTAGGAGAGAAGCAACTGCGTGAATATCGTAGTACTGGTCGTCAGTGACGAGGTTGACATCTCCTTCGACATTGAAACGCTCTCGAAGCTGTTTGATAACAACATTTGATCCGCTCAATCTGAAGATTCCTTCTTCGCCTGCGGCATTCTTTGCGTCCAGATATTCGATACATCGATACACGACAGCGGGAAGCTCGATTTGAACATCAGCAGGGTGATTGAACCTCACAGCTTCTCCGAGAGGTGATCCGAAGACTGGTCGGATGGGTCCGTGCTGGTCATAGGCCATCTGCGTCAGATTGGTGCTTGAGTCATTACCCTCATTTGTGTCAAAGGATGCCCGAGGTTTCGATCCGAATCCGAAAAAGCTACGCTTCTTTTGCTTGATTCTATCGTCTGCAGCAGCAGGTGCCAGCATGTTCTGTCTGTTACCCCACATTGAGGAATCCTGGATAACCTGAGCATTCTTGGGACCAGAGATATTCTTCATGGACTGAGAATGCGGTATTTGGGCCATTGGATCACGCTCATATCCATGAGTTGGAGGTGAGGGAGTGCCTGAATTCTTCAGTCGCGATCCAGCTGGAATACTGCCCTGCTTCGTATTCTCATAACTCACGCCCCGTAAGCTATCGTCTGTGAGATCTGGCATGGTTTCACTTCTGCCTTGGCCCGCATGCGTCTTCTTTTTGGATTTCGAGCCATTCATGTGGGCAGAACCGATCGAGTCTGTACGGTCATGTTGCTGCCTCGAGGAAACGGAACGGTCATCGTCTTCGTCATCCTTGAAATCGACGTATAGGAGCAGTGCCTCGACCCACTGATCACGCTCTTGATCACTTTCAGCACAAAGAACATGTCTGACGAGGCTGGAAGAGTCCTTTCGCTTCGGCTCGAGAATCAAGAAAGCATGACGATATTGATTGTCAACATCATCGGTTTCACCACGGGATGGGGAGTGATTGTCGGCTTGCTGCTGTTGTTTGCCAATCTGAGCGTTTTGCAACTTGATAGCTCCCAAATGTGGTCCACCAGGTGACTCGTAATATTTGAAGACTGGGCCATCCAGAACGAAGTATCGAGCTTTCCAGCCGCCAAAATTCTTGCCTCTCTTAGTCAAGTATCCATTCTTCAGCGGTCGCCCGCCTGGCCCTGTTTTAATAGGACTCTCGCTGGCAGAGTCGCCACTTGGAGCTAACTCATCCGCGTACGGCTCCATGGTGTTTGTCGACAGATACCGGCAGATTTCCAGAGCTGAAGCTAAGTCCATCTGGGTGTCCAGAATCTCATCGAGATACTTGTCTAGTGCGGCTCTGCGCGCATCCACTTTGGCAGGTGCATGGCCACTGAAAAGGGATCTTTCCGGGGTCTTGGCAGTGAAAGTGTTGGAATGTTTCAAGATCTGGTCCAAGTTGGCTAGAGAAGCTGAGTCTTTCTCTACTCTCCATAGTTCTCTACCATCCGATCTAGCGAACACGGCGAGAGTAAATACTGGATCTTCTTCGATATTCCTGGGGAACATAATGCTTGCCCTCGAAGGCTTTAGGCGGGAGGAAGCTACTTTCACGTGAATAGAAGGCAGCGCATTGGGAGGAAGAAGAAGATCGGGATACTCCTCGGTGACCAAACCCCTGTAGATCGAGTTCGGACCAGGGCTCTGTTGAACAGGTGAGTTTTGCTCCTTCGGGCTAGAGTCAGATTCTCCAGTGCGCTTGGAGATTGCCAGGGCCTTGGGGGAGACGAGGTGTAAAGGCTCGCCTTTAGGCAGGCCGGGTGATCCAATTGACATCGGCGTATTGGGCGGTAGAGGTATCGGTTGTCTTGGTGCTCTAGGAGATAGAGGCACAGCGCCTGGGAAGGCGCCCATTCCACGAGGAGACATCGGAGGTGAATTTACTGTGGAAGAATGGTTGGACAGGTTTCGAGGCATGGGAGAATTCATCGGTCTATCTACCGGTCGCGGACTCATGGGTAACCCGGGGCTCATCAGAGGTGGTGAAACAACCCCCGAAGCTTCGTTGAGTATACCTGCCAAGGACCCTGCATTAGGATCCTGAGGGGACAAATGACGCATGTGAGCATCTGGTGGTGAAATTTGTACGGTTTGTCGAGGACTTGTTGGCATCGGATCTACCAAATGCGCAAATGATCCTTCCTTCGGAGTGGTTGGTCGAGATTTTGGTGTGCCCTTGCCGCTCTTCTTCGAAAGGCTCCTCAGTTCCGCATCCTTCATCGCTGCCATCTCTCGCTCCCTATCATCTTCTTCCCTCGTCTTTCGGCGACCACGTTCATTGAAGGTAGGCAGCTCGTCGACTTCCAAAATGTCATCGTAGTCCGAGTCAGTCTCATCTCCTGTGCCAGAGGCTTGGCGAAGATGCGAACTGGCATTGTTCTTCTTCCCTAAGTTCAAAGGCGCTGGCGGTGCTTTTCTCGGTGGAGTTGGGAACGATCTAAGTCCCTCATCTGGATTAGGAGAAGGTTCTATTAAGTTGACAGAGGGTCCTTGGCTGGACATCGGGGTTTTCGGTGGTGGTACGCTCGGAGGTGGTCCTCTCGGTGGATTAGAGGGCAGGCTCCTTGATGGTGGAAGAGACGCGTTGTAAGGCACCTCTCTAGCCACTTCGTTCGCCTTCCTCTGTTGTTGCCCTGCCTCGAATCCTGGTCCAGGTGCATCGGGATTATACTGTTGGAACGCATGCTGTGTTGGTGAAGGCATCTTGTGCTCGGCTTCAACCATATTGGACATTCCAGGCGTTTGAATAGACATCATGGCTGGAGGAGTGATGGGATACGGTGCCAGGGCAACATCAATCGGCGATGGAGGCTGATCTTGTTCTGGCTCTCTCAGGCCAGCAGACACTATAGAACCAACATTGCTAGTCTTTGTTTCTGCGACAGGCCTAGTATCAGAGGATATTGATCCAACTTCCGAGCCCAAACCCTGCGTTGAGTCCACTGGGGATGGATTTGACATTTGTGCCAGACTTTCTTTTAACTTCTTTCGGTACCGTTCCTTATCCTTCAAAGCCCGTTCAAGATCCTTGTTGAGACCTAGAATCATGGCTCGTTGCTTGTCTACCAGACGCCATAATTGCGAGTTCTGTGACGCCTGAGACGCCTTCTCTTTCAACAGGTATTGAATGACAGCTTCCGGAGATCCTGCAGCTTGTATCAGGTTTGCAATGTCCGGTGTGGCTCCTGCCTGCAAATCCTGCGAGCCCTTCTTCGAATGTGTTCCGCCTGACAGAGAGGAAATCGCCGAGTCGATCGACGATGTCCGGGGTGGTCCTCGAGCCACCTCGACACGATGTGCTGAAGCCATCGGTCGCGTGCTTGAAGAAGAGCCTCCTGGGGGCTTCGAGATTAGGACAGGATCGGAGACGCTTCTCGAGGGACCATTCGTGTCGTGTATAGGGCGAGGGTATCTACCATCCTCTATTAGTATCGGGAGAGTATCTGCTTGTTCCTTTATGTACCTGGGCCTGTCCTCGTCCGGGTTTGACTCAACTGAGGAGTCTTTGGACCTGTAGAAGCTCTGTTCCGAGGCCAAAAGGTCGTCCAGACGCTCCTTGGGCGATTTGGGTGACTGGGGACTGGAGTATTGTATGCTCGCGGATGAAGAAGAATGATCGACGCCGCTTCGTGGAAAAGCACTTCTTGTCGGAGTGACACTGCTCGGTGGAGAAGTCGCGGTCGTGCTGGTTTGTAGAGGACTAGGAGCAGCCTTGCGGAGAGACCTAGACAATCAGATCCAAGTCAGCGCACGTTTGCTGCGATTGCTTGCTTTGGTAGCTCGCTCGTTCGATGGCGGCTTGGGGGTGGTTGTGTATGAAATGCGAATCAAAATAGCACCAGACACGACGTACCTTTTCCCTGGCTCTGATCTGGGCGAGGAATTGTTTGGAGAGTAGACCTGCGAACGCCCTATTGTGGGGCTGTCCTGAGGGAAGAATTGCAGTTGTGAGTTGGAGTTGGCATTGGCGTCGGCGGGAGCATCGTTCTGTTGCGAAAGCTGCGACATCGCCCACCAGCTGAGACTGGAGGACTACTATGCAGTCAGCGCAACAGCAATTGGCTGGGAGTCCGGCGGAGGAGGAGACAGGGCAGCAGAGCAAGTGTCCGTCGCAGGGAGGAGGCAGCTCCAGAATATGCGGTGGGAGGCAGGGAGGGTGGCGCCTGACAGTGCTGCTGGGTGGAGAGTTTCGAAATGCCTGGATGAGGTTGATTGACGTCGCACGTTCAAAGGAGACTCTTCAGGCGAGCGCAACTCTCGAACACAAGCGGATCGAGCGGTGCAATAGGAAAGACGGCCAGCGACCAGGATAATATTGCTGCTGGGGGAAGGGATGGGTATGCGTACTGTAGAGCGACTAGGTCAGATTTGGCTGAAGATTATTAGGATAGGAATATAAGGTGGATGCGATGTGATGTGCTGCAGAAGAGGAGCGCGAGTGGGTGTGCGGTCACCACGTTGAAGGAAGGATTAGGTGTGGGCGCGTTCAGGCGGGCATGCAGATGCTGCTGCAGAGTGTGTGCAGGTGGGGAGTATTATTATGTATGTACAATAATAAAAGTGTACTGGATTGGACCGAATTACGGATTATCACAAAGGATTGCGAGTGGGTGTGTTCTTTCGGCCAGCGGGTCGATTTGAAATGGAGATAGAGATGGGCCAGTCAGAGACCTCACGTCAGCCACAGATCCGTATGAGTGCAGTTGAGTTGAGGCGGAAGAGGCCAAAAAAATGGCAAAATCTCTTGAGGACAAGGAAGGCCGAGTCAGTGAGCGTGGGCGATGTGATGGCTGTTTTCCATCCAGAGGCAGAACGAGAGTGGTTTGTTTGGTTTGGCACTACGGAACTTTTTTGAAGATAGAGACGTCTGATTTGATGAGAGGGATGCTTGCTCTAGCAGTCAATTGACTTGCCGAAATGATATTGCAATGATAAAGACCGGGGCCGCGCCTACAAATGGCAAGAAGATATCCGAATTAGATGCATCTCGTGAGAATCAGGGAGGGGTCATAATAATAGTCAAAGCGGGTCAAATATCCCCAATCTCATGTGGCGGCCCCTGGCCTGGTCAGGTCCAATTCAGTCAGACTCCCATAGGTAGCCAGAAGATGATTTATGACAGGGCTTTTCGCCTCTCCTCGTGTTCTCAAACCTCAAACATATCGGGATCTTTTCATCCCTCGTTTCTTTGACACTTCTCTTTCCTAGACCTCCGTCTTCACACTTTTTATATAACCTTTCTATCCCCCCGGCCCATAGTACTACTGCAAGAAACATGCAGGTTCTCTTTCTCTCCACAATCAAGCAGCCAGCCTTCCATCCTTGGCCATCCATAGCAGAACTAAACTGTTCATGTCCCTTCCCTGTCCCTTCCCTGTCCCTTCCCTGTCCCTGCCCTGTCCCTGCCCTGTCCCTGCCCTGTTCCAGATTAGCTTTCTGTGAGGATGGGTTGCTTTTGATTGGCAGTTGGCCGGATTACGGGCGGCACTTGATGGTTGCATCTTGCAGGGTCTGACGGTCACGGTCACTCTTCACGCTCGAGCCAAAATAGCTTGATCCAGATCTAAAGTCCAGACTCAGCTTCTGTTTTACTATACAATCTTTCTTTGGGCAGGTCTAGGACTGATATTGAGCATGAGGAAGAAAATGTCAGATAAGATCATCTTGTACGAACGACAGGACTAAGATCCGCCAGCAAGATAGGCGGCCGGCCTCCTGCATGAGAAAGGGACGGGAACCGGAGGCCAATTCCTGCAGGTACTCGGGTTCCTGTCACTAAAAGCGACCTGCAGGAGGCCATCAACTATGATCAGAATTAAGTTAAATCTAAGTTTCCTTAGACTGACAGTAAAGCGATGCAGGCGGTGCTTAAAAGAGCAGGAGACTTACACTTCCATACCCACGGCGGAAAAGGGGATCAGCAACTCCAAGATCATCACCATGTCAAATATGCAGGAAGTCACACCCCTATCCCCTAGCATACACTATGTTACGGGCAAACAGACGGTGAAGGCGGCACAGGCTCACCAGGGCTCACCAGGGCTCAAGTTCAGACACATCTATCCGCCTCTGCCTGCCAAATAATAAATGTAAACGGGCCATCAAACGAGAGAACGAACGAACGACCGCGGATCTAGAGATTGAGTTCGGGGTTGGAGATAAGAAGCGCATCAAACGGCAAAACTTCAGATAATTATTCGCCGGCCGAGTTACAGAATCACAATCGTATATTTATAGGATCGAAGAGCGCCGAAGAGCCTCTGAGCTCCACAAGCTCGTCTCGCCATGGCAATTGTATATCGATGCCACGAGAGAGAAGCATCAACAAGTCAGTCTCAAGTGATTTGATATCGTACCATCAATTATCATCGTACGAAGACAAGGACCTTCCTCAACGCCACACGACATCGATATTCCTCTCGATCACATCGGCATTGGCGCCATGGCATCTTTATCCAAAGCATGGGGTAACAGGGTTCCGGCTTCCTCCCAACTCAAAAGAAAATATGAAACAAGTTTCCCAAACAGACCATCCGGCTAATTCAGAAGCCTTAAGAGATGTAATTTTACCAACGTATTTTCTTCGTCTCAGATCTCTTCCTCTTTAGCCAATCCCCATCAAGTGAATCTCAGAGCCGACAAAAGTCACGCCATTACGACCCTGAGCCTGGAAGATCGACAATTCCGAGAGTGGGTGAGGCAAGCGAGGAGCATCAAAGCCCCTTCCAGGGCATCAAAGCATGACATAATTATGCTATCGCTTGACTTGGAAATCCCGCCTCCTTTTCTGGCACTCTGGACATTCGAGCAAGCATATCCCAATCCTACACCTCCCCGGATCTTCGATGTCGCGGTTCTGTGTAGTGCATCAAAGAGCAAGTCCAAGTCCCAAATTCGGAAACCTTCGAGAGTTGAATCCCATCCCGAGCCGAGCGCTTCCTGCAACACAACGGCTCCCAGCTCAAACGAACCACGAACGTCGTTCTCAGCCACCAAAAATTCTAACTGGTCCCAACACCTGCAAGAGATGCGCAAGTCGCTCATCATAACCACTCCAAAGCACTTGCTTCTTTGCAGAGAAGCAAAAGATCGCAGGATGTCCCTGTCATCCCTGCATAATGTTTATCGTCGATCTCGAACAGAAGACGAAGCTTGACTCTTCGGCTCGTCCGCTTTCCAGACTCTTGACATATCGTTCGCTGAGATGGTCACAGCGCGGATATTTGTATTCACGAGAAGCTTCAAACTTCAGAAGTGCGTAATTGAGGTCTTGCCTTCGGACTCCTCCATCAGTCCTCTAGGTACATCATTATTTACTGGAATCTATGCTCTCACTGAGCCGGAGCCGGTCCAAATTCAGGGGCTTCGCTTGCGCCCGCCTAGCACCACCAAAATCACGATCATCGAGCCCAGAAATCCGCTTCCACCACGAACTCCACCACAAACGACTTACTAGCAGATCGCTGACAGCGGCCCAGCCACACGGAAGCACTCTTCAAGCGCTACAGTGGAGAGCATTAGAGAAGCGGTGTGACATGCGCAACCAGTCACGGTACAGCGTCCTTTGGCTGGCTATCCTTAACACAACATTTAAGCTCAGGCCGGATCGAGGTCTGTTCGCACCCCGCAGCGTAGTGAAGCGGTACCCCTGACATGGAGTTGAGTCCAGGCTGGATGCTGTATGAAACACTGAAGACATCGTGTGCATAGGCGGCGATGTCATCGATGACATCGAAATCCTCTCTGAGAAGGCTGACGAAACTTGACAATAATGAGATGAATATATATAAATACACACATACGTACGCGCTCAGTTTGGTCAAGACTAGATGCGAATCCTCAAGCTTTCGTGGCGCGGCTGTGTCGATGTAAATAGAAGGCTGCTCTCGTAACGAGGGAACACTTGTAGAATTCTAGCAAGAGCCTGGAACCGCTTGATCTCACTTTTGGCTTCTTCGGAGGCTTTCCCCTCGTACGATATCTGCAGATTCTGCAACGAGGCTTAACTCTCAAATTCCCACCCAAACACCAACATGACATTCGTGCTGCCAGCTTCCAAAATGCAGATGAAATCCGACCGCCATTTCAATCTTGCTTCCTTTCCTTCGTCCTTCCTCGCCTTGCCCGGGCCCAAGACAAATATCCTCCCATCACTTTCCACCCACCAGCTGAAACATCACCACCAGTGCCTCCCAACCCATCCACACCAACCCCCATCCCATGCAACCTCACAAGCGAGAAAAAACCGCCCCACCAATCAAAACACAGAAGTCCTCCCACCCCTCCGGTTCGCTCAGCATGCGCTGCACGACTTGAGGCTCTTCTCCCTCCCGATTCGCACAACCAGTAGCTCTGTATGACGGGCACTTCGGCTTAACTTGCTTTTAACCTCCACCCTTCCTTCTCACTCTTTCCATTTCGAGCTTACAGAATGCTTGCACCGCAAGCTAGTCTTCGTATTCTCTGTTCACATGCCTCTCTAGCTCCTGCAAATTGGGAGGGAATCGCACCAATTCTCCTTTCCGCACTTTGCTGCTACTAAGCTTCCAGGTTGCCATTTCAGGTTGCCCTACGAGCTAGTAGAATCCCATATCCAATTAAGACTCCGTCAAGCTCTCTTCCCAATCACATATCCCTCACATCCACGTTCGCTTCCTCGAATCTAGGCGGAGGGATGTAACTCCAAGGTAGAAGCATACGCATGCCGGACCCGCCGATCGATCATCTGCACAACATCGACGCATACCACGACACGCCGTGACCAATCATCCAGATATTCGGGACTGCTCACTGTCTTGGCTCTTGCTCTTGTGTACTGAGCTACTTCTGGGTGAGGCAGAGTGCAGGTGAGGAGTCGGAGGATGACTTGCATAGCTGAGTTCTCCTTCTGCGTCGGGGTGAGCTGATATTGATGGATTCCGGATGTGCCGAGTGGAGGATATGAGTGTGCTCTCCCCGATATTGGTCATTGGATGGGGCGATACATCTTCAGCTGTGTTACCGTGGCTAGCTGGGCTGGCGGGGCTGATAGCACGCAAGCTTTGTGAGGTGAGAGGCGGTGGTGAGTCAAAAAAGGTACTCGGTGTCGAAGTTGATAGCCGAGGAATCTCGTAAGTACTGAAAAGGAGTGATAAAAATTCACTTGTGACTCAGATGAGGCCTATTCGGGTAGAGTGTTCGGTCATAACTCTGGCGATGTTGCTTTATGAAGCCCTTACGTGATCTTGCATGGTTGTTTCTACATGAACACTTCTGGATCACGTACCTTGGTCGCCCAGGAAGGCCTAATTCATTCGAGCTACGCAGCGGCGGTTGAAAATTAACTCTGGCTTCGTCGGTGTGAGAGATGTTTCACATCTTTCTCCAATACCATTAGGAATCGGCCAGGCGAATTCGATACTTGTATCCCATACTGTTCCTAGATTCTCAAAAATAGATACGATCAAAGCAGGAAAAGCTAAAATTCAACATCGACATTTCATTTAATGAAATCCGTGAACATCTTTCACTTTCTCATCCTCATTCTCATAATCTCATTCTTCTCAAGTTCTCGTTAACGTGTATATTGTCTTGACTCCTCTTACTTTCATCACGTCATGAAGCAGCAACACGGTACAAGTCACAGAGGAGACTCTGTAAATATGATTAATTCTTCTATTTCAGCTCACTACCTGCCAGTCTGTACTCAGATTCGGGTGGAAGCTGAGGGCCACGCCAAACTTTAAGCGACTGTCAACACTCTTTCAAGTCTTTTCTTAACATTAAAACAGTCTGAAGCAAGTTGTCGATACTACTTGTCATCGTAAAATAGCAAGGTATTAATATTTAAACAGTAGCGGAAGCCCATCTTCGAGATCGAAGGCGAAAAGCCACGCTGTTAGAATGTAAACAAAGCACAGCCCCTCCCCGGCCCCCTTCCAAGTAGTCCTCACCATTGCGATACACTTTGCAAGATGGTTCAGGTCACTTTTAATCATGATTTATGTTCTTTATGTAGTCATAGTATACTTCTTTTCTACTCTACAGGTCCTCTCCCAAAACCAACATCCCATTATCTTACTTCTCCCTATTCTTAACATGATTCTCAAAATCCGGACCCTGCAACACCACCTCCAGCTTTCCCTCCCCCTGCGGCTTAGAGAACGTCTCAAACGTCTCCTTCCCAATATTCCTCGGATTCGTAACCTTCGAATCCTCCGACACAGACCCTCCAATGATAACCAAAGAGCAGTGTACACCCTTCGGTTCAAACTCCTTGTGCAGAGACTGCACCAAACTGTACTGTTTCGCGCTTTGCCGGCAGCCAGGTAGAACATTGCTGGGAAAGGATCTTTGGCGAGCATTCCGCTGGTTACTAGGAATGAGGGAGTGTGCTTGCAGGAGGATGCTGTCTTGAGGAGAAGGGGCATTGCCCACCGCGCGATGGTGTACAGACTGACGATGCAGATCTGGAGTTAGGGCTGTCAACAAAGATATCTTGCCTCAAACAAACGCAATTAGACGTTGAATATAACGTACCTGAAGGTCACTCTGCAGCCCCTCTGGGGTCCACTCAAAGAACTTACTCGGCCCAGGCCTCGCCGCATTGAAAACAACACACTCCAACCTCTCTCCATCCAAAGCCGCAGTCACCTTCTCCAGAGCTGCGTCAACTTGCTCCGCATTCGCGAAATCGACCCTGATCTCATGGACTTCAGTTTCAGCTCTGGTTGAGCGTACGACTTTGGCGTCCTCGGGTAAGCGATCTGGGTTTCTGGATAGGAGAATGATCTTTTTGAAGCCGCGTTCTGCGAAGACGGTTGCGACGCCCCGACACCTGGGCCGGAGCCGAAGAGTACTAGAGCGCTGTATTTAGAGGACATGATTTCTTGTTCTGATGTTGTGACTTTAGTGACCGTAGATACTAAACTTTCCAGCTTCTGAGAGTTCTGAAGTTGTGTTTGATAATCAAGAGAGCGAATTAGCAGACGATGAAGTTCGTTTGCCCCCGGTCTTAGTAAGGGTAGCAAGTCGTATGGTATACAAGAAGAGGTAGTACTTAATCTCTCTATATAGGTTTTGGGGTCGCGGATGTACTGCCGGCGGATGCGGATATATCCATCTCAACGTAATGGTCTGCACGCTTAGAAATGTCGGAGTCCTTCCTAGAAACGAAGCCAGAACTTCCATCGAATATGCTTCCGAGCCTCCGCATCGACCGAGTAGCCTTTTTTGTCAAATCCAGTGTATGGTAATCTGCATTTTCAGCAGCTTATCCTGGGCACGAGCATTTATAGCCAGTCAGGAGCTGCGCATGTGCTATTCTCCGTCTTAAGACGACGCTGACGAGTTCCAATGCTGCTCCAGGAAAAGGGACAAGCAAGCATGGTGTAAGATCGATTATCAAATGAACATCCGAGGAGTCTTTCTCCATATAGTGTACTAGAGATCATGTAGTTACGGGCGGACACGACTTGAGCGTTTGGGGTGCCGGGTGACGAGCGTGGGAATTGTCTGCCAGCTTACACCGGAAGCAACATCGATCGACTTGTGCCACAAGAGCGTTGGAATGTTAGCCGCCAGAGGGTCAGCCAAAGTTGGTTCGACAGGCTCTCCAGGCCTCAAATGCAAGATAACACTCTAGAGTGGGGAAGAGAAATGATGGGCTATGTGAGATCGATGTTGAGAGATGAAAGCCAGGCAATGGTGGTTCTGTGAAATGTCCCCTGTATGTGTACTATTCGTTATGATTGGTTCGGTTCTGATGGAATAGACTCGGAATCATGGAGGACTATACGGAATTCATCGAATTTCGATGGATCTGAATGGGTTTGGAATATATAGATGTACAGTTGATGTAGCGAGCATGATAGAGATGCGATCAAGATGAGAGATGGAAATGCAATATCGCACCCACTTACTCCCATCTTTTTTATTCGGGCTCTTGGTTCAAAGGTAAATGATGTCCAACAGGGAACGCATGCCACACACCATTTCTCAAGCGTCTTTACTTTCAATGCCTAACATTAACGGCACCTCCACCTCCTCCACGTCTCACGTTAGCAGCACCCCTCCCTCTCTGTGGTGCCGGATGGGCCCCCATATTCGCAGCATCTCCTCCTCTTCCAGCTCCCCTTCCCACGTTAACATATCCTCCCGCATCAGCAGGTGGCGGCTCACCAGGTCTACGCACAACGTTCACATGTCCGCCCTGTGGCGGAACCTCAACGACATGTACATATCCTCCTGGCCCACCAGCAATACTATTTCTTGAATCTGAGAATGACGAGTCTGTTGATTTGTAGTCGCTGGATATAGGTGGGAAGCGGGTACGCATGTGGCCGATTAGGCGGTAGAGGTAGAAGGTGATGAGGACGTGGAGTATCATAAGCAGAGGTTTACGAGGTCGATGGCGTCGTTGGGTTGGACGCCAGCATCGATTTGCTGTATGAGATGACACGGCTTACAAAACAGTCGAATAAAATCTACCATGTCAAATGCTTAAGATAAATATTTCCACAGATCGCTCGACAAGATCACCCAGCCTTATAAGAAGTGCCACTTGAACATCCTCAAAGAACTCAAACACATTCCTGCCTGACTGTCTCGTAGTGCCGATCTCTATATACGATCGCAAAAGTAAGACTGGCGGACCGACACGACATTTCGATGTCGAAGTCCAGCTTGTAGTACATCTCCCCCTGACCATTTGGCTCCTGGTCAAGATCTGACGCTGGGATACTTCTCACGTCGGCTTCGATCTCAATTATTTTCCTCACGTCTGTGGGGTTATATCTGGTCAATTAAACTGTTTTCGCCGTCTTCTGTAGGCACAGAGCTGCGATCGGGTATGTACGTGCCTTCATCGTCTGCATACATGGGTGCCTCTTTGTTTTTCTTGTCATCGCAAGCATAAATTCCCATTTCAATGACACCGGGATGCCCCTCGGAGACTTTCTGGTCCCAATAGAACTGGAAAGTGGCTGGTTTCGATTCATCGACAGCTTCTCCCTTTAGGTCGTTGTAAGCTACTTCGGCTTTCCGAGCAGTTTCTCTAGGCAAGACTTACTTTGCGGACGAACCAACTCATAACTTGCACTCGAGACCCTCCGGTAAAATGGTCGTCCTCCCTATTGGTGTAGTCAGGGAGGCTGATCACATGAGCTACTTGCCTGAGTGGGCTTACTTTCGACTCTCATCATGCTTCGTGGGGTTGTATGTAGTGTACGCGAGTGTTCCGTAGGATCTTCGCGCTTTGCGGGTAGCGATTCGCAAGGTAGCAAGCTTGGGCGACACTATCGCCATTGCCCGCATCAAGGCGCCTCTTACAACTGCAGTCTCACTGAATAGGTCAATGTGCTGGTAAATTCTCAAGTTTTTGATAGCACTTACCCATCCTCAATCGGGATAACTTTGATACTCCCTATCCCCTCCTCTATCCTCTTTTTCAAGTACTTACTCATTCCGAAACCACCGGTCAATAGAACTGCAGATACTGTTGTGTGGGTTACTTGTATCTGCGACTGTACCAACGATACAACCTCTGATATCACTGGCTCGAAGATTCGCTGCAGGGCTCGGCCCTTGATTTCGAGCTGGCCGTTTGAGATGTTCAGACTTGTATCGGAAGGTAGACCGCGGGCACGGACGAAGAATGACTTATGAGGATCTCCATTGAACTCCTTCTTAATCCAGACTTCGAACTTGTGCATTGCATCCTGATGATAGCCGTCGTCCCAGGCATTGTAGTGAATGAACTTGCGGCGCAGGTAGTCATCGAAGCTACGATTGAGAAAAGTAGAGCCACAGAGGCCTCCAGAACCCGGCGCAGCTTCGTAAATCAGAGGTATTCTGCCCAATTCGGCCACAGTATAGGAAACGAGGTCAACAGTGCTATTAATGAATATATCAGCAGGTTCTTCCGTGACTTTCAGCTTGGAGGCTTGGATTGGCCGCCGAAGCACTTACCCGCCGCCAGCATCGCACATGACGAACGTGGAATTTTGCTTCAAGCTTAATTTCATGGTTTTCAATGCATAAATTCCTGCGGCCTCGGGCTCAGTAATGATCTGAATGTTGTCGTTACTCCCCATTCCAGCATTTTGAGCACATTGTCGTGTTGCAGCCTGTGCCTTCTGACCAGACCGCTGGTACTGCAATGATATAGTGAGGTTTTTTTGATGAAAGCCTCTCCGATCTTCTCCGAAATGTACTGTTCGCCATATTTCTTCAACCTTCGTAGGTAGTCTGTAGTCAACCTTTCTGCCTCTGCACCTGTGACAGCAGGCAAAGCAGTACGACTTGGGTACCTTAGCGCAAGGCCCGTTAGGGGATCTCCAGAATTTAGACCAAGCTTGAACCATTCATGTCTGTCTACTTCGTCTTCGATCTGATAACCCCATCTGTAGGATGTTGGAACTTTGTCATCGTATTTGATTGTTCTTACTGGCTGTTAGGACAATGTAGAGCTAGGGAATATGGATTTTGAAGAGCGTCTGCTTACGTAGGCACCCATTCTGTCGTTTGGCCGGAGTCTGGCCAACTCTTAACAGTTTTTGACCCTTCTGGCTTATAGGTTGTCAGGATCTTCCCAGTCTCTGTCACTAGACTAAGCCAACTTACTTCCGACATGTGCACATAACCAATTGAGGAGCAAGTCGTGCCTCCATCACAAGTCAGAGCAAATTCTGTAATTCGTGGTCTCAGAGGCTGCTGAGTATTTTGCATACCGAAGTCTATCCCTATGATAAGATTGCTTCTTGAAGCGTCAAGACTAATGCTGGGACCACTCATTGTCGTATTTAAATCATGGAAATTGGACAGTTTTTGGAAATAGAGTCGGGAAGTGCTGGGAACTTGGTGGCTTTTGGATTTTTGTAAAATGGACTGAAGACTTGTTAGTCAATTTGCGGTTGAAGTTTAGACCAGTTTTTTATTGACAGTTCCTGGCTTGCTGAACACAGTGGAAAACGGCTTGAGATCGGAGGCGAATCCAGGCTGGATATCAAATTGGCATGCTATTTCAGCCTGGAGCCTCATCCCCAATCTCTCATCGTCTGGTAGCATCGCGATAGGACGAAGGGGGTATGACCGGATTGTCCAGTAAGACGTCGTCGAGTAGGGCGGGCGTTCGCAATAATGCTGCAGGCAACCTATTCCGGCCGAGCTAGAAATATTCCGCAATTTTTAAAGCAGCTTCACCCGATATAATGCAAGCGAGCGTCGCACTACATGTTCTCTGCAAAGCTGGGCTGAACCACACCGAGTAGTGATACCACAAGGTATGTCCCGCGTGTTTGCTCCTACATAAGTTTATAAAAGGTCCGCGCAGATGAAGGCGACTATTAGTCATTGCTTTCTGTGGTTCTATCGTCCATCCATCTGATACAGACTGCGGCTTCCCAACGGCAGACACTGCTGTGAGTAAATAATTCAATGGGCATTTTGTACCGGCACCTTTACCTTGCTCGGAATCACTGAATCTCCAACGTTTGTACCATTGCCAGGCTTGTTTCGCAAATTCTGGACAGGATCTCGCTCAGAAAATCGATCAGAAGGCGGCCCGGCCAGAAGAGGCAGTCATCCAACTGTACCGCCAGCACCAAGCACGCGTGCTTCAAAGCACGACACCACCCATCGACACGAACCCGGTCATGCCCGTAGTCAAAACTCTGGGTCTGATCAAGCTTCTCGCTCCGAGTCTCAGACTCCAACAAGTATTTCGATATCGACTGTGACAGCACTAGATCTTGTAAACGAGCGCTCGGAGATAAACAGTGATCCAGATGAAGATCGCAAGAGCGGGTACGCTAGTGGCTCAGAGACCGGTTGGGCAGTGTCGAGTACAAGCACCGAGAATACACGATTATCACATTACATCCCTGAGGAAGAAGTAGCAAGACTTGCAGGACGGAGGCCAGTGGATGCCGAGCATAGGGAGGAAACTCGCGCTGACTAGCAGCTTTGGATCTGAGATTGATGCTGGATGGTATATAATCTTATGAGTATTGATCTTACCAGACATGAAAGAAAAGTGGGACATACCTTCGCAGTGAAAAGAGCTGTCCGCATCAAAACTTTCTTACAAGAATTTTGTGGAGAGAGGAGATCTGCTGGGTTTCACTTCTTAGTTAGGAATTCTTTTGATGAAAATGCATGATGTCGGCTCGAGTTTGTTGCAAACGACACGCAGGCAAGCTATAGCAGCTCTATCAGCTGGTGGTGTTCGACGTCCTTTTGAGATTGAAAATCTTTCAGCAAAGATCATAGGCGAGGCAAGCTAGCTAGCAATAGAGATACAGTGAGGCGATCCAAAACCCATCTTCAGCTACCAGCCCATCAACCTGTCCAGCCAGAGGGCAAAGATCGACTGAGTCGCAGACGAAGTCTTCGCACGCAGTGGGAAACGCAAATAATTTATGGTACAGTGATGTTTTCCCTCCACCTACCCACCCAGCCAGCCATCCGTTCACTTACTTATCCATGCATCCTGTAATGCAAGGCAGGAAAGATAGCCAAGGGAACATCCATCGTCGCGAGAAGGAAAGAAGCTGGGTATCTATTTAAGCAAAGGGAGCAGTGCCTTGCGCATTGGGAGGCACATCGCGGCGCTCTGCATAGTAGTTGCTGTATCTTGCTTCTCCTTTGCGGAGGGTAGCCTCATCGACAATGGGTGCGTGGCCATTCTCTAGACCTTTGCCGGATGTGATGGGTTTGGCGTAGTCTGGTTGAACCGAAAGAGGGCTGCTGATATTAGCATGAGAACAAGGAAAGGTAGATTGGAGAACATACCCATTTAGCTCTCGGTCAATCTGCAAGAACTCCTTCATGGCATCCTTGGTGCCTCGCTCTTGGAGATATGTGAAGTAGTAGTTGCTCAGCTCTTTTCTTGTCGAAAGACTCATACCACTCTTCTTCACTAGGTCTTCATGGATCTTCTTGACCCTCTCGTAGTGCTCGGTTTCCTTCTCAGCGCTTGTTGGCTGGGAAAGCTCAAACTCAAGGTAGCTTGCCCAGAAGTGACGACTTTGTAGGTACCACTGTTGGTTCTTTTGGAACACCTGACGAGCCTCGTCGACGGATCCTTTGATCTTCCACAGAAGAAAGGCCCACTCGACGACGAACGCAGCCTTTGCAAAGAGATCAACGATAGGGTTATCGATCTGAGCCTTGTAAACCTGGATGGCAGCTTCCAAGCCATGTTGACGACGTTCCAGATTTGCCCAAGAGATAATGGTCTCAACATGACCAGGCATACGATCCAGAATAGCTTCGTGAATATCACGAGCGAGATCAGAACGATCTGACATCTCCTCAAAGTAAGCATATTGCAGTCTAATGCCGGGTCTGCTGATTGGGACGTAAATGGTACTGGCTCGCTGGTAAATATTTCGGACCTCTTCTTGCTTGCCCTCTTGAGCAGACATCCATCTGAGATACCGGAACCAGAACTCATCGTAAAAAGCGCAAGTGACGAGGCAGCGCTCATATAAGAATACGGCTCTGTTGTAGTCACCCTCCGCCTCCTCGAAGTCGAGGTACTTTCTCCAATTGGCCAGCTGAGCGTAGTCAAGCTCAGTGACATGGAAATATGGCCTTTTGATCTCAGATTCGTATGTCCATCGTTTCGTTGTTTCGGCTTGGGTGCTTGTGAAGGTTTCGAGGTAGAAGTTGTCGATTTTGGTCCGCACTTCACGTTCGATCTCCATTTCTGAAATGGCCTTAGGGCCACCTTGGTACCCAGCGCTTTCCGACTCGACCTCGGCACGGAATCGACTGAGAGTGTCGGCTGGTACAAGCTCCACTACCGGACGAGCGTGAGCAAGCTGGCGGAACTTCTCGAAGTATCGAGCATATTGATGCATGGGGATCTTGATCACACGGCTCAGGATCGAAAAGATCTTATAGTCCTTGTCGTGAGCTTCGACGCGATCCTCAAATTCGAGGTATTTGTCCCAGAAGGGATGAGCAAGAAAGTCCAATCCTACACATGCAGCACCACGCTCGAAGAGTCTACCACCAAGTGTCAGCTAAGCTTCTGGGGAGAGGGGATGGATGTAAGGTGGCAAGGAGTGCAAATACGGGAAGGGCAGGTGTGCTTGAATTAATGATCCTCAATTCATCCATCCTCGGCGAACATTTGTGCAGGATGGTACGATGTAAAATGCGAACGTGTGATAGCAGAAGAAAAGATCCTGATCATGTGGGTGAGAAGGATATCAAACAGGGAGCGACTCTTTTGGCAGTTCTCACCGTCTGCGACCCTGTGACCTGACTCTCCAAATGTGTGTATGCTGCGTAGCATGCGTCGCTCCGCAGATGTCTGTGTTAAAGGGAAGGAAAGAGTCCAGCTATACTTACTCTCGAATTATGTCTGGATCGTGGCTAGTCTGCAACAAATTAGCACGGGAAATATGAAAATGGTGGGAATTTGAAGGGTAAGGTTGACTGACCTCAATCTTGAACGCTGTGTAATCCGTCCACAAGTCGACCGAGGTCGTAATGCTCGCAACCCCTCGCTCAAAAACCATCTCTGCAGCCTCAGTTCCCGCGATAGAGAATTCTAGGTCTGCATATTTCTTCCAGTATCCGAAGAGAAGAGGGAACTTTGCGAGGAATCGGTCGTATGCGCTACGAGTAGTTGCGATAGCTTGTGGGCTGGAGTTGCGATTCAATCCTCCCTCGAGAGATTCTGCGGCGCGTACCAGCTTTTCCCAGTGCTCGAAGTTGTCAGGATCCTCAAGCTGTAATAATAGAGTCAGCGACCTGATATGAACTGCCTTAAGATCAGAGTGACATACCACCTCAGCATCGAGCTTCTTGATCTCTGCAGACTCCTCATCTGTCCCTCCATAGTTGAAGTCGCTCATGGTCGCAAAGTGGGAAGTGGGAACGATAACGAGTGGATCGGAAAGGTGCGGCGTTGCTGATTGAAGGTCGAGACGTGATCAATTGTTTGATGCACAGTATTCGACTTTTCTTGAGGTTGGAGTGAAAGGCTGTAGTCTCTCTACGAGGGATAGAAAGGTGGCAGAGGCAGCTGTCGCGACTCGAGACTGAATTCAGCCTCATTGGCAACTAAGGACGGCGCCAGCGCTAAGCCGAATTGAGACTCGCGCCCAGAAAGAAAACCTTGAAATTTGAAGTGGTGTTTCCTCTTCTTTTCTTCTTCATATGGCTGCTGATGAAGATACAAAAGTATCAAAATTAATAGGAAGAGAATGAATCTTCGCGATCATGATCTCAATATGACCATTTCTGAAGCCACACAAAAGGACCACTTCTTGTCCGATTCGAATACTTTGTTTGCACTATTTCCTTCACTACTTTCCTTCACTACTTGGGATCCTTTGGAAAGGAACCCCCTCCCCTTTCACTTGATCTGAATATCACTTGAGCAAATTATCACATATTACTTGACTAGGTGAAGCCTGAAGACTTTGAAGTGGCTTCCTCAAAGCCCCTCCTATCTCATATCGACCTGGAGGCGGAAGGAGATTGGTATTGAACGTTCAACATGTTCTAGAGTGACGAACGGCTTGTCAGACTTTGAGCGGGAAGGCATGCCAGAGCATCTTCACTTCTACCTTAGGTCTTAACCTCTTATGCATGATCTTCTTATATATCTCCTTGTCGATGCTTCCCATGACAGACAGCCCAGCGTTTCCGAGTGGGTATTCCTTGCACGATGTCTCACGAGAACTATATCTGAGTCCTCGATTGCAATGCACAAAGCTTCACCAGTATTCCATGTTCTGCTCTACTTTTGCTATTTCTGGCTGTCCTTAAAGCATTTCCTGAGCTGGACTGGAGTTTGTCGCGCCTATCAACGAGCTGAGTTGCGGCAAGGCTAGACAGATGCTTCGTCCGAAGGATAGTTAAGTGTTTAGAAACACATTACCAAGCAGTACTCTTGAGCAATATAGATGCATACAAAAACAATTGGCTCCATTCTCCTGTGATCTATATGCACCGGTCACAAGGAGAGTGACTTAATGCTGATTGAAATAAGGAGGAAATATGTGATATCTGCGTTCATTAGTCCTGCCTTCTCCTTAGGATATGCTGTAGTCTCTTTGGAACATGGACATATACATCTGGTGTGATCATCATGTCCTCATAATTCACTAAGTGTCCAGCTGGAATATTCTTTTCCCTGAGCGGTTTCCCATTCTAATGTTGATCTCACTACCAGCCCACGTCCCAATTCAACCCAACCAACATTAAACTCCCTAGCCTAACTCACACACCACACTCAATCACGATCACTTCCCATCCCCAGATCTCAGACTACAGTGGCCCACAAGTGAGCAAGTAGTTGGATGGCCCTATCTCATGTCAGCGTTTGTTTAAAGCGGACGACCAGAGGCGTGAAAAAATGAGAGCGATTAGCTTGGGACAGTCAGGTTGTGGGCCGCTCTGAGAGGGGATTAGAAGGATATAGATGATGGTTCATGGATGGCGAGAAGCGTATTTGGCTAGATTGAATGACCATTCTTCAAGCTTGCAAATGCGTGAGTCGCGTGTAGCTTCAACTCCGTCTCAAACTTGAATCAGACAATGAAATGTTCAAAGGAAGGAGAAGCTTAGGCACAGAGAGAGTCGGGGACTGTTATCGGAATAGAATCAGAGCGGGATGTGTCAGAGGAGAAGAGATACTTTGAAGGAGGGAGGCTTCAGGCATAGGAGTTTCAAATAATGAGCGTATTAAAAGCGAGCCAATATACAGCAATGCTTGCAGGTTGAGGTGGACGGGGAAACTTCACAGAGGAGGGGAGATGGTCAAGCATATACGTTGAACGGCTATCACCAATGCCTTCACTCCCAATATAAGCATTACCAAACAAGACGTAGAGCAGGAACGCAATTTCTGTTTCGGAGAACTTAATAATCAGAAGCACAACAGCTTAGTAGGTATCAAGAAATGTTCACTGAAGCAGGCTACGTCACGTTCAAGTAACAGCAATATCATGATAGACAAGATTTGCAGTGTAGGTGTTCATCGATCCTAGCAAGCTACTTAGGAGGAGTATGTAAGTAACTCAACGACACACAAGGTAGGGTTTTTTGGTTCTTAAGTTGTCTTTCCTCAGGCAAGAAAGAGAACAGACCGCTATGACAAAACGCAAAGACTCGGGCAAGCAAAGCAGGCAGCAGGTATTGGAAAGGAAAATAATGAGGAATTTCCGAGGGATATCTAATCGATTAGAAGCACACCTCCAGAGTTGGGAAACCGGGAAAACCAATGAATAAAAGGCCCATTGAAAGGAGATCTCCCATAGACGGTATTTGTTTGTTTGCCGTTGAGGCTCTGTTGTGAAGAAATGCATTCCGGTATCAAAAGACGCCCCTGCCTAGGAAGCCCCACGTATGGTAAGGACACTCTTCGGCAAAACACGCCACGGAGACGCGAACAACAACCGCAAGGAGACTGGGAGGAAAACATCGCAAACCAGAAAGGAAAACATGATCATCAGGTTCGCAGGATGGTGTATTCGCAAATCGCAACCGAATTCGCAAAAGCCGCTCGTTCTGCTTTTCATATCAACTCCCATCCCTACACCTAATGCTGCAATCACTCCCACCAGTAGCCAGGGATACCAGCCACTCTAGCAAGATCGAAGAAGCATGTGAAAATGAGATGTGAAGATTCGAGACGGAGAAATCTAGGACTCGGTGGCAGGCGCAGCGTCGGTCTTTGGCTCAGCGGGCTTGGTCTCCTCTGGCTCAGCGGCCTTCTCAGCCTCCTTTGCTGGCTCAGCTGGTGCAGCCTCTGGCTCGCCGCTATCCGATGAGGTCCAGAGGGTAAGGTTGTCTCGGAGGAGTTGCATGATAAGGGTGCTGTCACGGTAGGACTCCTCGGACAGAGAATCGAGCTCAGCAATGGCATCGTCGAAGGCTTGCTTGGCGAGATGGCATGCACGGTCTGGGGAGTTCAAGATCTCGTAGTAGAAGACAGAGAAGTTAAGGGCCAAGCCAAGACGGATGGGGTGAGTTGGGGTAAGCTCGGTTTGGGCGACATCGGTAGCGTTCTGTGCAAGATAAGTCAGCAACATCAAGGAAACTGTCTACTGAAGCGCATACCTTGTAAGCCTCGTGGGCAGCAGTGGCAGCAACCTTGCGCTTCTCGCCGGAAGCAAACTCAGCCAAGTAACGGTGGTAGTCACCCTTCCTATATTGGGAACTATGTCAGCAAACACCCAATTATAAAGTTGCAGAATGGACACGCCAGCAGCGATAAGACATACATCTTGTGGTAGAACACCTTGGATTCGCCAGACTCGGCCTTGGGGATCAAGGACTCGTCCAAAACATCAAGAACATCCTGGCAGACCTTCTCGAGTTCGGTTTCGATCTTTTGACGGTAGTCACGGATGGTGGAGACGTGCTTGTCGGTACCCTTGGACTCTTCCTTCTGCTCGATCGAGGAGATTATGCGCCAGGAAGCACGTCTGGTTCCGACGACGTTCTTGTAGGCGACCGACAGGAGGTTTCGCTCATCGACAGTAAGCTCTCCGCCCAACTGTGTCACGCGTCGTCAGTTGTAATCCTTTCCTGAAGCCTGCATCGTCGCTGAGGCAGACGGGCGCATTGCATACCTTGGCGACCTCCTTCATGTATGTAACCATCTCATCGTAACGCTCGGCCTGCTCACAGAGCCTCGCGAGGAAGGTCTTACTGTGGTAGGGGTTAGCATCAACACCGGATAGGCGCCTGGCGGAGCGAATTTAGGTTCGTTCCGTACCTTTCACGCTAGATAGAAAGATAGAAGTCAGCAGGTTGCTCTTGGGGGATGGCAGAGAGGTGGATGGATGATAGAAACGCGGTCGATAAGGGGTGTTGGGCCATGGAGGGGAAAACAACAGCGGCCTTCAATGCAAAGGTGACGCGGATGCGGCAGAGATGGAACTTACTTCGGTAGTCATTCTTGCCGTGGATCAGAATGTATTTGCAAAGAAGGGAGGGAAGTGGTGGATGGAGAAGATCGCAGATCGATGGAGTGTGGTTGGGTTGTTGGAGGAAAAGTTGCAATCGAAGTGTCGTGCTCCTTCAAAAGACTCTGGGGATTCCACGCCGACGGTGCTCATGCGCTAGTGTACTTCGCTAAGGGAAGGCGGGCTGAGATGGATGGTGGCAGAATCGAAGGTGAGGAGGAACACAACATCAACAAAATGACCTCTGGACAACCCGAAATGTTCTTTTCCATTAACTCGAGTGATTACTCCAGTTAATGAAATCCTTGCCTCGAGTTTTCTCTACTTGATAGCCTCTACAATCAATGTCTGCGAGGCTGAGGGGATTTTGAAAGAAGTATCACGTGGGAAGCCACGACAACAGAAGTCGGGCGGGCGATGGAAGAGGGTCGACCACTTTCTCTATCTCACCTTGGGTAACCCACCTTGAGGCTTCAAATCAAGGAAAGCCTCAACTCATCTCCCGACATGGTAGAGGGTAGATATCGGGAGTCTAGGTACCTGAATACTTGATCATAACAACAACGCTTCCCTTCTGTACGACTCTATCCAAGAACCAAGACAGCGTTGCCATAGGTCACGTCATCTTACTGCACATCTTGGTTCTGCCCATCCTCCTCCATCTGCTGTTGTCTCCTTTGGCTGTTTATGCATTCTGAATGGCTGCTTTGTCTCATACTGGACTGGACGTCCCTTATCATTTGTACTTATATTCGACTGGTTTCTGCCTTGTGGTTCGCAGGGGTGTCCTTTGGTTGCATGTGCTGGCAGCCGTCTCAACCAATGGAGCCACATGGCAACTGTAATGACCCAACAATTGGATGAAAAAGCCTCAACCTGATGATCCGATGTGATGAAAGAAAGAGGTGAGAGGTCATTCGCGTGAGTGATGTTTTCGGCATCGGAATCAAGAGAATGAACTCTGGGCTTCGCAGCAAGATAACCCCATGTGATGAATCTTGGAGGAAGCTGGGAGCAGGATTTCATAACAACCCCGCTGGGGTGGAGGCGGAGGTAGAAATCATACTTGTATATTTTCAGTGCAGCAAACCTCACTACCAAAAAGCTTACGAATTTTTCAAGAACAATGAGGGACTTGTACGTTTATTTCGCTGTAGAAATTAACAAAGCAGATAACTGATCGCTGATTGCTTGTATCGTTTCATGACGAACAGAAAAAGGTCCACCATAAACTTCAGTATGTTGCTCGGTAGAAACGGCACAAACAGTAGTACTCTCCATCCAGTGTATCGTTGCCGATTGCCGTTCATTACAGTCTTTCTTGTACATGCTCAAGTCCTCTCTCAGACACGCCTGATAGCGGTGAGGGATCAGTAAGGGATCAGTGAGGGGTAGTCAGAGACATCTACGTAGTACAGACAAGAGAATGCTCCTGTCGCTGAGATGAGATCTTTGGTTGGCTGGGATAAGAAAAGTCAAGCATTCCGGGTCTGGTACAGTACCGACCGATCTGGGGAAGAGTGTGCGGCTTAAAATGATGAACACAGTACCTCCTACTACTGGAAACAGCACAACACACAAAGCACCACTGTCGGTCTCTCACGTACTGCAATCTATTCATGACTCAAACCATGTGTCTACCGTCCGGTACATACGGCAGTCAAGTCAAGAAGAAACACAAAGAAACACCTTCTGTTTTTAGATAGGCCGAATACCCGCGACTCAAGCGCAGCTCCTGGTGGCTCCAGCCCACGCCCACTCTGCCCAGCCCTGCCGCTTCCCACGGGCGAGGCTAAGGCTCCCCAGCCGACCAATCCCATCCTGCACGAAGAGGACACTTGTAGATTTGTGGTGGCATAGACCCAGAACTTACCAAGCAGCACTTGAGAAAGATTATATTCTCTTTCCCCGCCTACGGAGTTCACTTCTTCGATCTTCTCCGCCACAAATTTCACTACAATTTTGCCACTACGTTTGGACGAAATATCTGGCCTTGCATGATAGCTCCAAGATAAACAGAGTAGCCGCCAAACGGTACAACCCAACCCACCAACCTTCACTTCGCCAGTCTGCTACCCCACGTTCACTATGGAAAACGCATACGCCAAATCCACCTCCGAGGTGCTAAAGTTCTTCTCTGTCTCCGAGGCTCAGGGATTGTCAGATTCTCAAGTCAAAGCTTCAAGAGAAAAGCATGGTCGCAATTGTACGCAGAGAATTCCCTTTGCGCCGCGCCGTATTATTCAAAAGCTAACCCGTCTATAGCTATCGAAGAGGAGCCCCCGACTCCTATTTGGGAGCTCATTCTCGAGCAATTCAAAGATCAGCTTGTTATAATTCTTCTGGGTTCTGCAGCCATCTCCTTCATCCTGGCTCTTTTGGAAGAAGGTGGGGGATGGACAGCTTTCGTAGACCCGGCAGTTGTAAGTCTACCTTTCTCTGAGGATTTCCTGAGCCCAACTAATGATCGCAGATCCTCACAATCTTGATCCTGAACGCAGTCGTCGGTGTATCGCAAGAAAGCAGCGCCGAGAAAGCAATTGCCGCCCTCCAAGAATATTCCGCCAACGAAGCCAAGGTTATCCGAGATGGACAAATTAACAAGATCCGGGCAGAGGAATTGGTTCCTGGAGACATTATTTCAATTGCTGTGGGAGACAGAATCCCAGCAGATTGCAGACTTTTGGCAATTCAGAGCAACAGTTTCAATGTCGACCAGGCAATTCTCACAGGAGAGAGTGAGAGTGTTGGAAAGGACACAGACGCAGTTACAGATTCAAGAGCTGTGAAGCAGGATCAGATCAACATTTTGTTCTCCGGCACCACCGTGGTCACTGGACATGCTACTGCGGTTGTGGTGCTTACTGGATCATCTACCGCTATTGGAGACATCCACGAGAGCATTACGGCTCAAATTTCGGAACCTACACCTTTGAAACAGAAGCTCAACGATTTTGGAGACACGTTGGCAAAGGTTATTTCGGTCATTTGTATTGTTGTCTGGCTCATCAATATCCCTCACTTCAACGATCCATCTCATGGGAGCTGGGCTAAGGGAGCTATTTACTACCTCAAAATCGCAGTTTCGCTCGGTGTTGCAGCTATTCCGGAAGGTCTGGCTGTTGTCATCACAACATGTCTCGCTCTTGGTACCAGAAAGATGGCTGCTAAGAACGCTGTTGTTCGAAGTTTGCCATCTGTTGAGACCCTTGGAAGCTGCAGTGTCATTTGTTCAGACAAGACTGGTACTTTGACCACTAACCAGATGAGCGTCAACAAGGTCGTTTTCATCAACGAGGCTGGCAATGATTTGGAAGAGCTTGATGTACAGGGTACCACATTTGCTCCTCAGGGCAACATTACAAAGAAGGGCTCAATTGTCTCGAACGTGGCAGCCTCATCAAGCACTATTTTCCAAATGGCCGAAGTAGCTGCGCTCTGTAATGATGCTCAGCTTGCTTTTGATGCGAAGTCTGGCACTTACTCGAATGTTGGGGAGCCAACCGAAGGTGCTCTCCGTGTTCTCGTAGAAAAGATCGGTACTCAAGACGCTGCTCAAAATCAGAAACGTGCTGGCGCCGCGGCTCAGGACTGTCTTCATCTTTCTAGCTCTTGGTATGAGGCCAGAGCTCCACGGCTTGCCACCTATGAGTTCTCCAGAGACAGAAAGAGCATGTCCGTTCTTGTTGGTAGCAAGGACCAGCAAAAGCTACTCGTCAAGGGTGCTCCAGAGAGCATCATTGACCGCTGCACTCACACTTTGGTCGGAGCAAATGGCAAGAAGGTCCCCATGACCAAAGCTCTCACTGATCTCCTATTACGAGAGGTCGTAGACTATGGCAACAGAGGTCTTCGTGTCATTGCTCTTGCCAGTGTTGAAGATGTCGCTTCCAACCCACTCCTGAAAACCGCCAAATCTACCGCTCAGTACTCGCAACTCGAGCAAAAACTTACCCTTCTCGGTCTCGTTGGAATGCTTGACCCTCCTCGCCCAGAAGTCGCCGGATCTATCAGAAAGTGCAAGGAAGCAGGAATTAGAGTCATCGTTATCACTGGAGATAACCGCAACACCGCCGAGACTATCTGTCGCCAAATTGGCGTCTTCGGAGAGTATGAGGATCTCAAGGGCAAGAGCTACACTGGACGCGAATTCGATAACCTCAGTGAGAGTGAGCAACTGGAGGCTGCGAAGAGAGCTTCCCTGTTCTCCCGAGTCGAGCCAAGTCACAAGTCCAAGCTGGTCGATCTCCTCCAATCCGCCGGAGAAGTCGTTGCCATGACCGGTGACGGAGTCAACGATGCCCCAGCCCTGAAGAAAGCTGACATTGGTGTTGCCATGGGATCCGGAACCGACGTAGCCAAACTCGCTTCAGACATGGTCCTTGCTGACGACAACTTCGCAACGATCGAGGTCGCCATCGAGGAAGGCCGCTCCATCTACAACAACACCCAGCAATTTATCCGCTACCTGATCTCGTCCAATATTGGCGAAGTCGTATCCATCTTCCTCACTGCCGCAGTCGGCATGCCAGAAGCTCTGATTCCCGTCCAGCTCCTATGGGTCAACCTCGTCACCGATGGTCTCCCCGCCACAGCTCTTTCATTCAACCCTCCCGACCACGACATCATGCGTCGGGCCCCCAGGAAGCGTGATGAGCGCCTCATCGGCGGCTGGCTCTTCTTCCGCTACATGGTCATCGGCGTTTACGTCGGTCTCGCCACCGTCGCCGGTTACGCCTGGTGGTTCATGTACAACAGCGAAGGACCCCAGATCTCCTTCTACCAACTCTCGCACTTCCACAAATGCTCCACGCAATTCTCAGATATCGGATGCAGCATGTTCTCCAACGACATGGCGAAGTCCGCATCCACTGTCTCGCTGTCTATCTTGGTTGTCATCGAGATGCTGAATGCCATGAACGCTCTGTCGAGTAGCGAGTCGCTGCTCACGTTACCGCTTTGGGAGAACATGATGCTTGTTTATGCTATCACGCTTTCGATGGCGTTGCATTTCGCTCTTCTCTACACACCTATCTTGCAGACGCTGTTCTCGATCTTGCCTCTGAATTGGAACGAGTGGCAGGCTGTTTTGGTCATTAGTGCACCTGTCATGTAAGTTTTCTTTCCCTCTCATTTCCTCTCCTCTTCTTCTCAATTGATTGGAAAACGTGACTAATGCTTTTCCCACAGTCTCATCGACGAACTCCTCAAATTCATCGAGCGCCAGCTCTTTATCGAGAAATCAGAAGTCGCGACACCTAGACCTAAGAAGGAGTAAGCGAGACTTTGAGGGATCATCTACGGAGTAAATCATGTATGCATTGAAGGCCTCAAGATAGAGAAGAGAAGAAAAAGACCAGTTCCTGGCAATCAGGATGAGAAAGAGCATGTCTGTGTGTGCACTGTAAATTACCGCGCTCTCTAGATGTCTATTAAGAAGTAGATTTAGAATATTGCATAAATGTACTTGATCTTTGAATGCATATCCGTTTGCTTTGGTCAATTGCAGAAAGCAGAAGTGACGAAATAATAATTACTAGGTTGGTAACTCGCTTCACCGTAGGTTTTGTGAATGCCATGCTGGAGAATGGTTCAATGGTCAATATGTGTGGCCACGAGCCATAGTCATGCTTATAAGGGTCATATCATTCTCCTTTGCTCTATGAGCTGCACCGCAATGCCATGCATGCATGCAATATCGTATCGTATCTATTATACACAAGAGCAGATCAAGCAGCCCAGAAACCAGCTCGCCTTTCTAACAAGCTCGCCAACTGTATCTGGGATTCCTCACCTGCTCGCTTTCTCTCTGGGGCTCCAAGCTTCCATCCATCCATCCATGTAGAACGCCGAATAATCGAACGCCATACCATGCCACTTCTCTACCACGCCTTAATCCTGTCTGCCCTTCAATAACCGCTTGGTGACCTTGTCCTTCTCGATGATGTAGACGTGTGCTCCCCAGCCAGAAAGAGCGTCTCTGTCGACAGCGTTCAGGAGAGCTTGCGAGATGGTCTCGAAGAGATCTTCTGGTCCCTATGGGAGGAATTATTAGCTTATTGCCATGATAGAAACCCTCAAGGTCATCCTCCGTGTTTCCAGGATCTTCCTTTGCAGGAGCTATACAGCAAATCCTGGAAGATGGATGGGAACAAGGGATCTCAAAAACCTACCAAATCCGGCTCCCAAAGACCTTCACAAGTACCAAACAACTGGTCACTCGCCGTCCCGCTAACAATAAAGTCCTTCGCGAAATCAATGCACCCAATACTGTCAAACCCACAAATAAACGGCTTCCCACTCTTCTGATCGATACCTGCGACGACCGGGCTGACAAAGTACGGGCCAAAGCGCTTCTCGTACAGGCTGCTGCTCACCAGGTTGGCCATGGTCGAGGGTGAGATGTTGCGCTCCTCGCGGAGACGGTACATGTTGACTTTGTAGCGGAAGAGGTCGGAGACTGTCGAGACGTCGGTGGCGAGTCCGGTCAGGCCTAGGTAGACGTCGCCGTAGGAGAAGATCTTGGGGAAGTTGTTGGAGACGGTAAGAGACTGGAGACCGAGTCGGAGATCGCATGCGATGGCTACGCAGTCTTTGCCGACCATTGCTACGCAGGCGCCGCCATCTGCAGATTTCTATTAGAATGTTTGTGATTCATAGAGAGGCTTATGTTTTGAATATGCACGTACTAATGGAGAAGGGGGAGCTCTAGAGGCAAGTTAGCTATACTGCTTGTTTGATTTGAGCCTCTGGGATGGGGAGGACACTCACCATTTTGGCGAACTGTAGGTTGGGGTATCTTAAGGGAGTGAAGAAAGAGAAGAGACTCTCTTGTATTCTACGAACTTCGTGGTGATGTTGAGGAGGAAGTGAGGCTGGCGGATTGATATTCGGACGTTGCTTGATTGGCAAGGGCAGGTAGACACGGCTGCGCGTCTGTCGAGCTTCAACAGCTGGAACAATAAAGATCCGAGATTCTGCCGAGCCAGGCACCAGATGCATGCGAGCTCGACTTCAACCTGGAACATCTTGATTATAACTCCGCCCAGCAACAACCAAATTTCCCAAATTCTTCTGCAATTCGGGCGAGTACTGATATTCTTGTTTTCATCGCTTGGACTTTCTACAGAAGACTCACGCCAGCCGTTCTTTGTGCGGAGCTTCAATCCGCAACAAAACACCCCGCCACGCCCGCTTCACTCTTACCAAGATTCGAGAAGCCTAGAGAAACGTCCTCCACCACACACTCCTTCGGAGCCTGTCTTGATTGCAAGAAATTTACCGGTCTTCTCTCAACCAGATTCTGGTCGATACATTTGGCTCTACCATCTTAAGGACCGATTCCAAATTACTTTGCGACTTTCAGCATACAACCAAGAGCCATGGCGTCCAACGTCGTAGTTCTCGACAGCTCCTTCAGGCGTGCGGTGATCAAGGTCAACCCAGGAACATATATGACAGATGTGCTGGAGCAAGCTTGCAAAAAGCTGAATCTCAAAGCTAGCAACTACGGTCTAAAGTAAGCTGCACTTCACCACGAAGATGTATAGGTTTTAATAAGTCTAGGCACAACAATAAGCTCGTCGAACTCTCCAGCCCATACAGACAGACAGGTCTCGTCCCCGGCGCAAAGCTCGAGCTCGTCGTTGCCTCCCGCTCCCCCTCGGTCGTATCTGTAGCCCTTCAGTTACCAGAGTCGGTGGCGGGGTCAATACCTGGTGGACGACTGATAGACAAGTTCCCAAGTGACACTACATTATGGCTCATCCTGCGGAAATTTGAGTCCAAGGACTCAGGTCAGAACCTCAACTTTACTGCCCGGGGTATCACACAGATAGAGAATGGAGGAGCTTCAGGCGCAGGTCGGATATTCTACGAAATGCCTACGCTAAACATAATGGGTCGGGATTTCTCAGACTTTGGAGGCTTGCAAAAGAACTTGGCGCAGTTGGGTTTCAATCAAGGAAGTGTAGCTATACGGCTAGGATTTAAGGCGACAGATCAACCGCTGGAAGAAGCTATGAAGGAGATTGGGCAGTACTTCAAAGAGGAGGCTGCGCCCAGTGCTGAAGCTTCGAAAGAGCCGAAGGCGGAGATAGAGACGGTCACAGATGCGATTGCAAAGCTTCCATCAAACGAGCCCGAGGATGTCGAAATGAGCAACACAAATGGACAGGAAGCTCAACCACCAACAGGCGCAGTACCGGGCAGCGAGAACGCACAATCAACACCTCTCACACCATCCAAGCGGCCTGCTCCCTCAGACTCATCACCAGAATCCCAAATTTTGGGTCCCGATCAACGCCCTATCCAAGTCTACGCCGCTCCAACAGACTCAACACCCAAAGCTGCCCTCCGACCGCATAACGAAGACGATTTCGAACCCACAGTCGTCCATGCCAAACTGCACCAATCTCGTCTCCAAGAAAGCTCGTTTAATAAACGCCTTCCCTCAGACGCCGAGCAAGAGCGTCTCGAACAAGAAAAGGCCTTAAAACTAGCCAAGAAAACCCAAGTCGCGATCAAAATCCGATTCCCCGACCAGCAAAGCACAGTAGCCACGTTCACAGCCGCCGAAACAGGAGACAGTCTCTATGCCTTCGTCACAGCATTAATAGCCTCCGAGACCCAACCTTTCAAACTCGTCTACAAGAATCCCGGTCCGCAAGCTGTACCGAGAGGCGAGAAGAAGCTGATCAAAGATTTGGGATTTGAGGAGAGGGTGCTGGTTGATTTCGTTTGGGAGGATGCTGCGAGTGAGGAGGCGAGGAGGGGACCGGTGCTGAAGAGTCAGTATGTGGAGGCTGCGAAGGAGATTCCGGTTTTGGAGCCGCCGAAGGATGATCCTAAGGAGGAAGCTGGGGCTGGGGCTGGAGAGGCGAGTGTGGATAAGGGGAAGGGGAAAGAGAGTTCCGGTGGAGGTGGGAAGAGTAAGGGTGGTGTGCCGAAGTGGTTTAAGGGACTGGGAAAGAAGTGATGGGGGTTAGAGGTGCCCAGTTTGAGGGCGTTTCCTGCCCGGGTTGGAGAGGATGTTTATGAGATATGATATGAGACGATGGTTGGTGTCTCTTGTGAATGGCATTTTCTGGGCATCGGGATTACATAGCGAGGAGTTATTTCTGCTTGGGAAATTAGGGCGCTGAGCATGCTATTGCGAACATAGAGTCACCTAAGCGTAAGATGATAACGAAGACAGCTTCATATGTATTAGATAGCAATGAAGTAAATCCATCAGCACAATAGGAGTTGGGCATGCGAAGTGAATAGGAAGTTCATGTATAAGTATAAGTAGGGTGAGACTTACTTGAAAGAAGCCCTATTAGCATCTCATGTGACTAGTCAACCCAACCAGGGAGAAGATCAAGAACCCTAGTGGCGCATCTAGTAAAGACAAGAGGCAATACACAGTTCGTCTGAGCGACAGAACCACTTCAGAGCTTCTCAACACAATAATCAGAACAAGTGTTCACAAATAGCAAGTAAGTTTGCCAAGAGACCATGGAGTTGCAGAATTTCTTTTATTTCTTCATTTTTGCATGCAGAACTGCTGCTGAACTAGTTCATCATTAGTTCCACGCAAATCTTGTTCAGACCAGCAAATCCCAAGCATCCATTCATTCATACAACGCCAAACCAAACCATCCAGCATTCCTCCCTCCAACCATACTCGCCATACGGGAAATTTCAAAGGTTGAATGAAGATGGTGTCGGTCGATCGATTCGATGCAGTTTGCGCAAGAGGGTAGGGTATGGTGCGGTATGGCTTGAAATGAGAAGAGGGCGAGACGCTTAGTGACCGGCTCTTCTCGACTCGGCGATGACGTTGGTGAGTTCCTCGACCTTCGCCTTGGCGCGTCCGAAGGTACCGAGCTGTTGGATGGTTAGATATCTGTATGATTGGTGTGCGTCGGGGAAGGGGAAATGTACTCTCTTCTTTGCGAGCTTGCGGGCACGCTTGTCCTTGGAGTTACGGAGGAGTTCGATGACACGGCGCTCGTATGGTGCGAGTCTGCAGGATAACCATTAGCATCCATCTCCATCGAATTTGTACGGCTTGAACTGAAGACGAAGGCGCAATATGCGCCAAGGGAAGGAAGTGACATACCCAGAAACCTCCTTCACGATCTCCCGAACGAACTGGGTGCGCTTGCTAGCCTTTCCCTTGGATCTGCTGATACGCGGCTTGACAACGCGTGCCTCTGTTTTCTATATTCCCGCAAGAAGCGTTAGCCCGTTGAGTCCATCTTCAATCGTCGTCTCACTCTCGAGGAGTAGGTAACAAGATTGAGATCCTCCAAGAGGTGAGACGGGCTGGACTGTTTTTGGGGGTAATTCATACGTGTCCCTTGTTTGGGCCGACGGCGATGCCGCTGCGCTCGGTCTTGGTGGATGCCATTGCTGCTGTGGTTGGCGATGGCGTTGTCGTCGTGGGTTGTCGTTGATAGAAAGCTGGAGCTGGAGAAAAATTCGCGAGGCTTTCGGTCGTTCTGAGCGATTGTGCGATCACGTGCGTGGAGCTAATAAGCGAAAGTGGGTTGAGCTGCCAAGTGCCACTTCCAGCCTCTTGCCCCTCCCATGTTCGGGTTGATATAATTCTTAATCGATCTCGTAGGATATTGTATTCTCCGTTTCTGCGTAGATGTCCATATAAGTCAATCTCGGAAAACGCAGCTGATGTGAGATACCACAATTAGCAGCACGGCACGACTCCTAAGACTGCCAAACCTCTGCCATGAAGAGCTGTCTCTCCCTTAGAAGGAAATACAGCATTGAAGTACCTACTTATGAGTGGGATATTCCAATTCGACTTCCATATCAACAGACCATATCTCCATTTGAATCCTCATCCGGTGGGAGGAGAAGCCATTACTAGGAAGCATGCATGATTACTCAGGGAGAGATGCTCAAGCAAGCCACTTTCTGCCTCGGAATTTGAGAACGGAATTGATTGTCATAATCAACATTGCAATGCACCGTCTCAATGTACGTAACAAATCACGATACACAGGGTTTGGAATGGCTTGGTAGGTAGTAAAGCTAGGAAAGAGCCAGTCCTGAGAACCAGCCGCCGGATAAGATGAATCGGGTCGGGATTTGGTACCCGACCCGATGACGATAAAGGCTGCTCTGGTTCCGAGTCAGAAAACCCACCTACCAAACTCGGACCGAACCAAAAATAATCTCAAAGTCTCACAATCCAGATTTTCACATGATGTGGAATCTTGCCAATCACAAGCTCTCCAAGCACGGCTGACCAAGCACTCCGAGCTTTTCTTTTTCCCTCGGAGTTCAAATCGGAGCCCAGCCTTTTGACTCCTACCTAAGCAAATGATTCAGCCTCGCACTTGTACCTGGCGCCCTATGAAAAAAGTTCTCGGGTTGGACTACCTTATCAAGCCAAAATAGGTGACATGATTCGCAACTCAAGCAATCCAGAAAGGTCCACTTACAAATCCCACTCTCTGGTCACCTCTTTCACCATGAATATGATTGGTCTGAATGCAGGACGTGCTTTGCATTTAGTGGGGTGATTTTTTATATTTTACACTGCAATCGGCGAGGTGGGTAGATGCTGTGGGTATCGGAGACTTGCGTAGCTCCTTCCCATGCCAGCTCGCTCGGCTTCTGGCGACGGGATGGACAGGGTGTGTGGGATAGGTACGGTGTTGAGCTGTTTTAGAATCCCGAGGAATTAATCTTTGCTATCTTTTGCTTTCCCACTCTTCGAACGTTCCTTTGCCTCTTTCTCATACTCACACTTCTCGATTGATAGTTCTTGTTTCCTTCGTACAGCACAGTTTCGATACAGCTGCTATCGAGCTTATCTTGACTCGTACAGATTTTGAGATCAATAGCTTCATATATTTAACACCGCACAACACCACGCCACCATGGCCTCCGCAGCACGCAACGTCGCTCGCGCAGCATTCAAAGCCCCCTCTGCATCAGCATTCAAGACCACAGCCCGAAGCTCAGCATTTACTCTCCCCCGCCAAACCTTCCGCCAGCAATCCCACCGCAGCTATGCCTCCTCGAGCACGAAATCCTCCTCCTCCGGCCTCCTCATCGGTGTAGGAGCTCTCGCAGTCGCAGGCGGAGCAGGCTACTACTTTTACAGCCAAGGCAACGGCAGCTTGCTGTCCGGCTCCTCAGGCGAGACGAAGGGCCTCTTCACGCCCAAGTTCGAGGATTACCAGAAGGTGTATAATGAGGTTGCTGCGAGACTCGAGGAGAAGGACGATTATGATGATGGCTCGTATGGTCCGGTTCTGGTCCGATTGGCGTGGCATGCAAGCGGAACCTACGATAAGGAGACTGGAACCGGAGGGTCGAATGGTGCGACTATGAGATTTGCTCCTGAGGGAGACCATGGTGCGAATGCTGGGTTGAAGGCTGCGAGGGACTTTCTGGAGCCTGTCAAGCGTAAGTGGGGGAGAGATTCGTACACATACATACCCCTTGTGTGATATGCTTTTGGGCGGTAGAGATCACTGCTAACTATTGCCACAGAAAAGTTCCCATGGATCTCCTACTCCGACCTCTGGATTCTCTCCGGCGTTTGCGCTATCCAGGAGATGCAAGGCCCAACCATCCCATACCGCCCAGGTCGCCTTGATAAGGACATCGCAGCTTGCACACCTGACGGACGTCTCCCAGACGCTTCCCAGGGTAACAAGCACTTGCGCGACATCTTTGGCCGAATGGGCTTCAATGACCAGGAGATTGTTGCGCTCAGTGGTGCCCATGCTCTTGGACGATGCCATACCGATCGTAGTGGTTTCTCAGGTCCATGGACATTCTCCCCAACGGTTGTGACGAATGATTACTACACCCTTCTGTTGAATGAGAAGTGGCAGTGGAAGAAGTGGAATGGTCCTAAGCAGGTAAGCAGCCTTTCGGTTCCCTCGGTCCCCAAATGGAAGACCGAGTGGAGACAAAAAAAAAAGGATAAAGCTGACGAAGGAAATGTAGCTCGAGGACAAGACCACTAAATCCCTCATGATGCTTCCTACCGACGTCGCCCTCGTCTCCGACAAGTCATTCAAGCAATGGGTCGAGAAATACGCCAAGGACAACGATCTCTTCTTCAGGGACTTCTCAGCTGTCATCACCAAGCTGTTTGAGCTCGGTGTGCCTTTCGCAGAGAATACCGAGAAGTATGTCTTCAAGCCAACCAATGCTTAGATTGTCCGATGATACCCAGTAGATGGAAGGAGAGAGAAGGGGTCGAATTGGAGTTTCTGAGTTGGTAGAAGGGGATAGAGCGTAGATTATCTGTTGATTGTGTATTTCTGTTCTCGATTTTTGCTCTTGATTGAGAGGTGTATTTGAAGACTTCTCCCCTTGTAAGATAGCCAACCATAGACAGCGATCGATCGTAGACTTTGAATGCAGATGTACTCCCATTCCGCACTTGCCGTGCTCTCTCGCATGAACAGTGACATCATACCTGCTCTGATCCTCATCTGCAAGCCGTGCTATTCGTAGTTGACTGTCTCTGGATCGACGGCACTTGAAGAGGACCAGATACCATGATGAGGAAGAAATGGAGAGAAGGATGGTACGGAGAACAGGACAGACGTCTAAATAAAGTGCCCCCTCGTTAGTAGCTGCATTATCAAGTGTTCCCAGAGGCCTGCCCTGTTCTCGTTGGTTGGAATCTGGGGTATGGAGGCGCTACCCCGCACCAACAACGCCACCTCATCGGTCTTGTCCACCCCCTTGCCCTCCGCGAATCCTTCTAGATTCAGAATCTAGTCAAATAGCCTTCCAACATCTCAGCCGCATCTATCATCTCGTCTTGCGTCAGATAACATACTTGTTTCATAGAGGTCACTGACAAGTACGATTTTTCCCGGCTCTAGTACAAGATCGACACCACATTACACTCCTCGACTCATTTTGTATCATGGCACTCCCTCGCGACCCCCAAACAGGCGAGGCTTATGGTCCTAAATCTGGTGCACCACAGCTCTATCCAAAAGGAACAGAACAATTCCGTCCTACAGTACGTCTTTCCACCTCAACTCCTCCCTTCACCGTAAGACTCGTCTCAAACTTCTCCTATCCAGTGTATTACTAGATACAATTCCCGCGATATATCCCAACATCTTACTTTATCTTATCATTCATTTTACTAACGCCAAGGGTACTGGTGGTAGAACACAGATGACTCTTCAGTCAACATCGCCAAAAATAACATGGACACATCCGTCCACCAAACTCTGTACGAGCAAGGCCTTGAAATGAGGAAGAAAGTCGTAGGTGAGGACTATGTCGCGAATGCACTAGAGAAAGGAAGTGGGCATTTCATGAGACCGTTGCAGCAATTTGCTACTGTAAGCTCCCCAAGCCCCTTAACCCCAACACTACTTCTATCATTCCACACTGTCCCCATCTCCACTAAGTGAACTACCAACTTATCAGGTCTTAATTCGTGGACGGTTTGGGGAAAGGTTTGTGCTGACCTTTGCTGATTATAGGAATCTGCATGGGGTACAATATGGACTCGACCTGGCCTCTCGCACCGTGATAGGAGTCTGTTGAATCTCGTTATGTTGACTGCGATGAGTAAGTGGACTGAACTTGGTACGCATGTTAGGGGAGCGGTGAGGAACGGATGTAGTGAGGTTGAAATTAGGGAGGCGTTGTTGCAGGCTAGGTATGTCGTTCTTTTCTCTTCTTAATCCGTATGTGCAGCTGAGCTGGCTTGAGAATATGGTTCAACAGAGGTCTGGGAAAAGGAGGCAAGGATGGCAGGACGAGATGAGGCTAATGACTTCTGATAGTGCGTATTGTGGACTCCCGTCTGGCATGGAGGCATTTAGAGTCGCGGATAGAGTCTTGAATGAGATGCAGGAGAAGGGTGAACTGGTCAGAGGTTGAAGAGACGGTAACATATCGCTGCAAGAAACCGATCCCAACTTTCCTAAGACCAATACCATAAAAAGCTTACCTAGTTGACATCAAGAATCAGCATTGCTACTTGCTGTTTCCGCTTATCAAAGAATGCGATGTGGCACAGCAAATATAATTTCATTAATTGCTTCAAAATATCAACGTTCTGCTGTCTTTCCTTCACCTGCAATAGCGAGAGACCTCCAAACCAATTTTCCTATGTAATTTAATTGCTGCCCGATATTTCCCTTTGCAGCTGCCGTAGCTGTCTACCGAATCCGACTCCTCCTCCCATCCGGAAACCTCCCGCAATTATAACACGACCCGTCACAAGTAGTAGTGAAGAAATCCGGACTACCACAGCAGATAGCTCCTTGTCTAGCATAAGCATTGCCGCTAGGTCTGTCGTCATAGCTGCTCATATGGATCTCGTTCCTCTTCGAGCGAGATCGATCTTCGTACTCGTCTCGTTCTCTGGTATTATATCCATGATCGTGATTGTATCCTAATCCTCGCCTGCTGTTACCTCGGGACGAATAGAGAGAGCCTCCGTGCTCAGATGGACGAGGCTTGTTTCTGTTACTCCTCGTCAATTCCATCCTGAACAAGTATTAGCTACCATGGGTTTGCTGAAGATGAAAATAGACTTGCAGCTCGCGCTTCCCCGTTCCGCCACAGTTGTAACATCTACCATCAATCGTTGTGGTTGTGAAATTCGGGTTGTCGCAGCTTGATATCTGGATGGTTTTTCCGTTGTAGATGTCGCTGCGGCATTGTGTTGATGAGAGGCTGGAGTTGGAGGAGCTGCTGGAGGAGGTTGATGAGTAGTCTATGCTGTGTTTAGCGACGACGATGTTTTGGAGAGTGGAAATTGAGGTTCACTTACAGTACTCGTAATCCTCCATATTGAATTTTGTTTAATTTTAAGAGTTGAGAGCTGGCACGATATTGATCAGTTCGAATGTAAAAGGTATGAATTTTGTTCTTCTATATCCAAATGATCATAACCTCACGCCGAACATTCGCTAAGAAGATGGCTGGATAAAAGAGGTCGTCGTCCAAAAGATGTAGCGATACTTCAAGGAACGAAATCATACTTATGTCACAGAAGAATGATCTGGCAGCCTTGTACTCGTCCGTCCAATGAGGACGAGAAGTAACACTACCCGGGCGCTCAACAACGTAATGAGGTCGCACAGGGCACGCTTACCACAGCCTCATGAGAGGAAATATTCTTTGGCACAGCGTTACTGGGCGATGCCTCCGAGATCCCTTTCACTCCATTGTAACAGCAGAATGCTCAGTTTTGTCCATCATGTAATTGAAGCAAGATTACACTTCGCATGTATGAATTCTTCCCGAGTTCGGGTTCAATGTAAAGAAGTTCGGCGACTTTGTCTTCTCCCAGGACCTGAGATGATGTCGTAACGAGGCTGGCGCAATGCGTTTACTTCGGAGACGAGCGTCGCGGTCTATGCATCTGCCCACATCTCATCTTGGCATGTAGGTAAAAGAGAAGCTTTCCAAACGCAAGCTAGGGCAAAGTGCCCGGCTCTAGTGAGTACTCGACAGGTGGAATGGTATTGTCGGACAAACGTGCTCTTGGATGGGATGTTCCGGGACTCGCTTAGTTGGTGTGGACTATTGACGCCCGGCTGATGTTTGATGACCTTGAACCGGGAAGGAGCACGGGGATGAATTATTGGATAGATCTGTTGAGACTTGGTAAGAATTTGGTTGACAGTTTGGTAACTGGTATTGAGAAGTAAACGAAGGCCAAGATGAACAAATCAACGTGACACGGGGATCAAGAGGGACAGCGCAATTCTCTGTCATTGGAAATAGGGGTTCTGGGGTTCTCTATCAAATCACCACATAGACTAATGACATTCCGCAAAACAATAGCCATGTTTATCTTGTTCTGATACGCTTGCGCATAATTCTAGAATATCCGTTGACAATCATCTCCAAGACGCCAGCATAACATCACCCACGAGATGCTCAAAATCATCCTGAATTTTTATCATGCAGCCGCCAAACTCCCGCCGACCTGGCCAGTAGGTGTCTGGCATGACGTTCCCTCGCCAAGGGGAACTTGCGGAGGACTGGGATGACAGTATGTAGCGATGTAAATCGTGCCTTGAACTTGGGCTTTCTCGGTTCTAGGGATTCTCGATCAGCGACTTGCTCTGTCAATGCCTACTTAATCTCATATCTGTAAAGAGTCCTGGTTGCTTTGTACTGAGATACTTCAGGTCTTCAGATGACCAAGGGATCCAGATCCAGAAACTGATGAATATTCGTTTTCGTCAAATTGAGTTTGAGAAAAGATCACTTACGAGTCGCAAGGTGTATATTTCTCAAATACCGTCAATTGATTGTCTTCAAACAGGAAGCTGACATCAGGATTCTCGCAGACAACTGGTGTGGCGGATGTAGAAGTAGCGCCACTCAACAGACAGCTCGTTGGATCCACTGCGGCACCGTCGTCGCTGTAGTTGAATGAAATCTGTGCCGGATGTGTGTTGGAGCCTGATGGCGTGAACTTTGAGAAACGGGAGACAGTGAAGGATTTGGGAGTGGGGCACACGTCTTCTTTCTTGTCGAGTGTGGTTGGGATGGCGGTAGAGATGGCTGACAGAGCCAGGACGAGGAGCGAGAAGGTGAGCATTGCGTCGATGTTGTGGTATTGCGATGGCTGATGAATAGTACAGAAGAACGGAATGGACACTGTGATGGAGTTTCGCATGAATTGAAAGCTCAAAATGTCGGGATGGTGATGGCATACTTATACGGAAACCGTACAGCATACTAGAATACGGCATCTGCTGGTCGTCCAATAATCGGGTCTAGTCATACTTACAACTTCAGCTTCTCACTAACATCATCTCTAAGAGGCGAGTTTCTCAATACGGCAACAGGAAGCAGGGATCAAAAAAGCGATGAAGCCAGAGCTACTATGTAAACGACACTGCCACTGAAAAGCAAACAGCCTTATTTGAGGCACAGCGAGCTAGCGAGTACGTGCATGAGCGGGAATATGTGTAGTACCATCTAGAGCGAACAGATCATCAACAACGAGAGTACACAATTGGATGATGAAAATATTTTAGCTACCAGATGAGGTGTGGGATAATACATCACTTGGTGAAATAACTGGTAGAGACGATTCTGACTTTTGACTCAAAAGCCATGTCATACAAGTCATGGAGCCTCGTAAATGCCGTAAGCCGCTTAAAGGGCCGGCCAAGCCTGCCAGTTAAAAAGAGGATCATGGGAAAAGACTTAAATCAAAAGAAGATGCTGCCAAAACAAGACCGGACTAGCGGACACGAAAGAAAAAAGATGGTCCTGTTGTAGCATTGATATGCCGAAGCACCACCCGCTTAATACGAGCTGTAGCTACGGCTCCATGTTTCTGAGTGTGGACGTGTTGCGACAATAACCAAAATAGCAGAGGAGGCAAAGCAAGAAGTAAACTTTGATGGGAAACTTCTGTCGGGGTCTCAGCGGGTCAGGAATAATATAACAGCCTCGCGCCGTACCTGCAGCCAACAAGCAGGGGCATAGTTGATATGCCGCTTAGAGCTGAAAGACAATACAGTCAGACAGCGAAGCGAGATTCCTGGTTCGCCAAAATTTTGATTGATGGCTAAAGTGCTCAATTCCAATATAATTATACTCTATTGTCTTGACAATGACGCAGCTGAGTGGCAATTGAGCGGTAAGCCCGACCCAACGTACGGCGTGTACCCGCTGCATCATAGGCAGCGAGTTCGGCAGTTTTGTGCTCCGCGAAGCGTTTCTCTTGCGGGAGGGTACCTGTTGCGAAATGGCATTTTAAGTACCACTTTGTTTCAGGATGTTCGGCAATTCCTTGTCCTGGTCTTCTTGCTTGACAAGTAAGATTTGACCTCTACAATCATACCATTCCTCGGCATGTCTCATCATCTTTCCCGTTGTATTATGTCGCTTCGTTCGAGTGGTCTTGTGCCATCATTTAGCACCATAGCCTCACGGTGCCGCCTTCGTATGTGGTCCTCCTCGGAACTTTGATCTCTTCTACGCCTATTGTCTACAAACATGGCATCAAAGTCTTCTCCTGCTGTACCCTCCCCATTTATCATCTTGACATCCCTTGAACTCGGGCCCATGACGAGCTCGGCAGGCACAAGCTTAGCTTTAATCAATTGCTTTCGACCTGCATGATCTCGAAACAGAGGTATAGTGAGCTCGCTGAGTCGATTCTTGTTGTGTAAAGAGTCTGCAAACTTCATCATTCGGTCCGTTTCAACTTCCGACCATGGCTCCTTCGCAAGCCACCGTTCGACAAATCGCGACTTGACCAGTCCAGATGGTCCGTATTTGTCTGTTAGCTGAACCAAAACCATTAGACAGCCTTGTTCGACGACATCTCGTAAGTGCCAATTGTCCCATTCGGAGTCGAAGAGGTTATGTTTGTAGTCCGTAATCGAGTATTCGAGTGATTTGACCAGCGCCGCCCATCCTTCTGGTTTGTTGATCATTTTCACAGTCGCTAGTAGACAGTCAATTTCGAACTTTCGGGGAAGGCAAGTTTACATACAGCTATTCATCATCATCGTTAGAGCCCGTATGCCCTGCTCTCTCAATTCGTGTTCTGGCCGTGTGATATGCCATAAAAGAGCATCGATGGCGTTCTGATCATGAAGGGCTCGTTCGCAGATAATGATCGCAGTCGTCTCTTGAATAGAGTAGTTGGGGCTGTCTAGGAGTTTGTTCAATGTGCTGAGCTTTAAAGAATCCTCCACATCTTGGGTTATGTATTGGGGCTTGTTTTCGGAGGGAGGAATCGCAGCCTCGTCGCGATAGTAGATGAGCATCTCTCGCATTGCCCACATCACTGCGCCAGCAGCACATCCCAGACCGAAAATGAGGAGCCGGTCGTTACCAGATGGCGATGGTGCCGCCATGATGGCGGATCTACATGTATGAACAAGTAGAGTTTATGGTTCTGGGAGCTTGCGCGCAAGTTGCTGAAGGCTGAAGCTTGAGAGAAATATTGCCGCTTGTGACCGCTCTGACTAACCCCCATCAGGCTGGTTATCGCGATAACTGATTTCTTCGATAAAAAATAATATCATCCATCAAAACCAGTTTGCAATCTTCAACAAAATGCCTCCGTCGCAGCTCAAGAGGTTGAAGGCCTCTTTACGGGAACAGGGTATCACTGGGCCTCAACAATCGAAGAAGCAGAAAAAGCAAAATGCGCAAAATGGCGTCAACAAGGAGAAGAAAGTGGGGAGAAATGTTACCCTCAGTGGAATTCGAGAGCAGTTCAATCCATTCGATTTCACGTCTTCTAAAAAGCCAAAATTCGATGTTACGACGGAACATTCGCATAAGCCAGCTATAAGGAGACCAGGTTTGCAGAAAAGTCGCGATGAAGAATTGGTTCGTTGTATGCTACACCAAGCCCTCTCAACTGCTAATGGATGCGACAGCGCCGCCAGGCTTATATCGAAGAGCAGCAAAGTCGACGGAAAGTTGGTGGCATATTGGATAAACGATTTGGAGAAAATGATCCTAGCATGGCCCCCGAGGAGAAGATGTTGGAGCGATTCACGAGGGAGAAGCAAGTTCGGCACAAAAGCAGCTCAGCCTTTGATCTAGAAGACGATGAAGGAGGCGAGCTTACGCACATGGGACAATCGCTGTCGTTGGACGGTCCTGCTCTCAAGGATGATTTTGAGGAGGACGATCTTGACCTTTCAGACGCAGAGGATCATCCCTCAGACGAGGAACGCCAGCTAAAACGACGACGGTCAGATGTTGACGGCGAAGAAGACGACGATGAAGATGGAGAAGATCGTCCTGAACGGAAGAAGTCCAAGCAGGAAGTCATGAAGGAACTCATCGCAAAGTCCAAGCTACATAAATACGAGCGACAAGCTGCGAAGGATGATGATGAAGATGTTCGGGAGGAATTAGACAAGGAAATGTCGAGTATTCATGATCTGCTCCGGGGAATTGGCCGAAAACCGGCCCCTGTACCTGCAGCAGTGGTAGCTGGCATGAATCCAGACCGGGCAGCATTATTGAACGGTACGGACAAGGTCAAGTTCGACAGGGAGTACGACCTCCGACTGAGGCAGCTGGCTCAAGATGCGCGGGCAAAGCCTACTGAGAAGTCTAAAACGGAAGAAGAGATGATTGAGGAGAGAGCGAGAAAATTGCAGCAATTGGAGGCGAAGAGGCTGCGCCGAATGCAGGGAGAAGAAGTCAGCGATGATGAAGAAGCTAAGGCTGAGAACAATGGACCGGACGAAGAAGACGACGAAGATGATGAATTTGGGTTCGGAGCTGGTATCAAAGTTAGACCTTCAATGGCTGAGCTGGGGGTTGAGGATGAGGATGACTTCCTGATAGACGATGATTTGGTCGCTAGTGGTTCAGACCAGGAGGACTCGGACGAAGATTCGGATGATGAAATCGAAGAGGCAGTAGACGAGGAAGACGATGAATTCGTCACCGGTCTGTTGACAGAAGAGGAGGCGAAAAGGCCGGAGTTCTTGACTGGCGCAAATGGCCCTGTTCAGGAGATCGAACTACCGACACAGAATGGAATACACGGGAATCTGGCATTTAAATTTGCGTGCCCTGAATCTCACGAACAGCTTCTCGAGATCACGAAAGGAATCGACATCCTTGATCTGCCGACCGTCATACAACGGATAAGAGCCCTCTACCACCCCAAACTCAAGAGTGAGAATAAATCGAAGCTCGGTAACTTGGCGGTAGCTCTCGTGGATCATATATCGTACCTTGCAAATCAAGAAGAGCGTCCTCCATTCTCTGTACTGGAGACTATCATTCGCCATATCCATTCTCTGGCCAAGATGTTCCCGGTCGAGATTGCAAATTCTTTCCGCCACCACCTCGAGGACTGGAACACGTCTAGAGCTCTTTCACCCACCCCTGGAGATCTAGTAATTCTTACGGCCGTCGGATCGATTTTCCCAACGTCTGACCACTTCCATCAGGTCGCTACTCCTGCCATCCTTGGAATGGGTCGATATCTTGGTCTGAAAATCCCTCAAAATATCGCAGACTACGCAACTGGAGCATACCTATGCACCCTTTGCCTCCAGTACCAAGAATTATCAAAAAGATATATTCCTGAAGTGATGAACTTTATCGAGAACACATTTTGTACTCTGGCACCGACGAAGATGTCAAAGCTTCCTGGTAGTTTTCCGTACCATGAGCCGAAATCTTCGTTGCGAATTGAGAAGGTCCCCGAGTCTCAAAGAGCGCTGAAGTTTTACGATTGTGCTTCAGAAGATGTCCAGGGAGAAGAGGAGGAGGCACTTAAAGCCGCCTTGATAGATGTCAATCTGAGTCTTATCGACGCAGCAGCCACGACCTGGACGGGCAAAGCTGCTTTTACAGAAATCTTCGAGCCCGCGCTGAAAATAACCCATCATCTCGCCTCAAAAAAGTGCCGGTCTAAGCTCTGCGGCAGCACACAAGTAAGTCCTCGTCCCGATTCATGAAAACGCCATGGCTAATGAACCTAGAAAACCGTCATTTCTCTCTCCCAAAGGCTCACTGTACTCCTTAATCAATCTCCTCTTGCCCGTCGTCCCCTTGAATTACACCATCACAAACCTCTCGCTATTAAAACATCGATTCCCAAATTCGAGGACAACTTCAATCCAGAACGTCATTACGACCCAGATCGTGAGCGTACCGAACTTGCCAAGCTCAAGAAAGAGCACAAGCGCGAGCGCAAAGGTGCGATCAGAGAGCTGCGCAAGGATTCGAGAATTCTGGCGAGCTCGAGTCTTAAGGAGAAGAAGGAGCGTGATGCAGCGTACGAGAAGAAACAAAAGAGACTTTTGGCTGAGATTCAGGGTGAGGAGGGCCATGAGAAAAAGGAGTACGAGCGCGAGAAGGCGTGGAGGAAGAAGTCTAAGAAGTGAGCGCTGGCAAATGTCGGCTCATGAGTGTATGATGCATTGTTGCTTTGAATAGTGATGCTAGGCTGAACGAAGAATACCATTGGAGAGTCAGAAAAGACAGCTCGTTGAGATAGAATTTTGTCTTGGCGCCCTCTTTGATATTCCCGGTGCTAAATCCAAGGGACCGCTTCCGTAGCCTTAGGGCTTCCCCTGCTCATATTGGGTTATGACTTTTGTCAAGTGGCTGGATCCAGGCCTGCATCCAGTGAGTATACGGCGATGAGGCACTTCGAGAGATGTTTTCTTGTCGCTTAAGCCCCTTTAAATGCTTGTAGGACCCACATCACAAGCCATCGCTTACAGCTGAAGCTTCTCTAAAACAACAGCCTCGGCGAACTAAGGAATGTTCAACGCGTCATACATATAACCTTGAAATCAATCTATATATCCGATAGAAACTGAGTAGAGTGGTTTACTTATACAAAAGATCTCGGTAATCTTATCATTTATCTTTGGTTTTCAAATTGTCAATTTTAACCATCATCCGGCCTTTAAGCACCCTGCTCACACAATTTACCAGTCAGCATATCGTAAACATACAGAACCATGTCGCCAGTAAGTACTCATTTCTTCTACTTACACGCACGATACTGATTGTTGTTCAAGTCCAAGAACAAGTCTGAGCCTACTCTCCGCGAGCGCGCCCTACAGACCAACAAGACAAACCCCTCCCAACTCGGCGATCCCGTCTCGCTAAAAGCAGAGACATCCTCCTCATCTCCAACATCTCAAGACCGAGGAGCCTCTTCTACGAGCTCAAATTCTGCTACCCAGAAAACGAAAGAGCATGTGAAGAAAGTTGCGCCAGCACCGACGGAAGGTGATCAAGATGGAGGGGCTGGAAAGGATGGGAAGAAGACACTTCGACAAAGGGCTATGGATAAGCTTGAGGAGAATCCAAGTCAATTAGGTGACCCTGTCAGCTTGAAGGCTGAGACTGCAGATAGTGAGCCGACGGATGAGGATCGAGGTGCTGGTGGAAGTAAGAGTGGGAGGTCGAAGTTATGAGTGGAGAATACACATGGCCTGTTCGTTCCGGTATCACTTGGCTTGGATCAGGGTGAATCTGAAGCTGTTTGAAGACACAAACTTTCTGTTATACCAGTGTAATACAATTGAACGGTGCTTTAGTCCTTCTCTCAGATTTGATCTTAGGACCGTTACTCTTCCTGATCATCGACATCCTTTAGAAGTGGTGACGTCGGGTTTAGCAACCCAGGTAACGTTCTGCTCCCAAGTAGCATTTGTACCGAGATGTGGAAATAAAAGCGAAGTCTTTGTGGTAAATCCAAGACCTGTACCCGAATTGATCTACTAGTCGATTCGTGAGATGGCCTGATGCGTTTTGGAAGATATCTGTGAAAAGTTTGATGGCGGGGTTGCCGTCAATAACTGCTGCAGCGGGAGCAGATAAAGACAGCCGAAAGGAGCTTTGGTGGACCAAGATATCTCGTAGCGCACTGAAACGGGTGCTAGTTTAAGAAGTTTCAAGAAAATTAAGACCTAGCAGTGTCTCGTGGACGCGCTTCAAGAGCGGAACGTTGGACGAAGTGCATGCAGGGAGGTACCGCGGGCGCGGGGTTATTCAGCGCGGGGTACTGTTCGGCAATAGTGGGGCCAGGGGTTCGCTAGTAAGCGAGGCGCGCCTAGATCTGGTAAACAAATCACAAAGGTCCCTATCCCTAAGTCTAGCCCATGTCAGATTTAAACACAAATTCCGTGATTTAGCTATATACTTCTAATAGCATCAGCCAAAGAAGCCTGTCGGGCTTCTGATGCAAAATCACCCCACGCCATATCGTGTAGACGCTTGAATATGCTTCAGCTTCCCGAAAGTCTTCTTCCTACTAGCATCAGATCCTCGTCTTGAGTCTGGAAGATTGTTGCAGCCGAAACAATTTTACAATTCCAGTAGACTTACCATCATGGCTTCCTCCGAAAGGTCGATATCTTGTTCGGAAGTCTTGTCGCACGGAACAGCAAGCGACTGTTGGCTAGTTTTGAATGCCAAAGCCTTCGACTTGAGTGACTTCGCTCCGACCACACAGGTGGCGCTAAAAATAATTTCAAGAGACATGATAAAGGTATGAAACCGTCTTGATAGTAGAAGTTATATATATTAATTCAGCAGCGATGCGACGAACGAGCAGCCCGCTGTGCACAGTCCAGACATCATCGAGAAAGAGCTTCCATCTTCCAAAGTAATCAGAACTATGGACCAATTCAATGTTACTGCGAAGTGGGTTAAGTACCCCATGAATGGGCTATCAAGCCATTCAGAACTACCCTCTACCATGCCATACAGCAGACAGCCAGCATGTGCACGACAATAGCCAGACTGCAGACTCAAGAAGCATAGAGATGCTAATTACATTTTGAAGCTACAGAGGAAACCAAGTTCAACGACCATTTTGCATGTCATAAATCCCATGGCAAGACTAAACAGCTTCATCGCGAACAGCAAGAAGTGTCTTTGCCAGAATTATCCGGCGCGATCAACTTCTGAAACAGCGGATGATACTTCCTACAAAGATCCAACTCCATCATCGTATAATCTCTCGGATCCTTAGCATAATGTTCATTGTAATCTCCCGCCATATTCAAGCCCGGAATAGCCGGAATCCAATCTTCCTTGAGCAGCACATCTGGATCACCGTATTTAGCCGCCACAGCTCTGACTTCGGGTGAATCGAGCGCTTTCAATCGACCGTTCTCAATCACGATCACATCTTCCCCAGATGGACCGCCTCGTTCGGCAACGTATGTTGGAAAGTAGAGATGGACGTGCCAGTGTCCGACGAACTTGTCGGCCTTTGCGTCGGCGCGCTCTGGGTCGGCAGAGATGATTGTCCCAAAGCCGATGTGGATTATACCAGCTCGCATACGCTCATAGAGACCACAGTTGAAACCAGTTGCATAGTCAGCTCGTGGGCGGTGTATCTTTGGAGAGGTTCCGATAGATGCCTCCCACCTTGGTGATGGATACGTTAGCATGATGGGAAGATCATTATGGGAAAAGGTACTAACCATTGCATAATCCCTGGCTCATTGAATCCAGTGTATTGAGTATCCGCACAGTGAGCTTTGATCATTCTCAGTTTTTCTCCAAATATTCCCCCGCCGTTGATTTCCGTGATGACTGATCTTTTGATCTTCATCTCCATCCGTGGGTATGGGGCAATGTGGTTCATGGTACCTTTGATGACACCCTCCCCATCTTCTTGAGGAATAAAGAATGGTGGTCGGCCCCAAATATGACCCGGAAGATAGGTCTCTCCATACGGTACATTGTTGGCGTAAGTTCGCTCAACATGGTCGCGACGATACACGCACTTATCGTCAGACCAGTAAGCGTTGTGGTTAGTGAATCGAAAATCAGTCCCTTCAGGATCAGTGATATGAACGGTTTTGGCAGAGCACACAGCTGCCCAGGTCCACTCGTCAATAGCGACGAGGACCTCGGCTGGCAGCATGTGGCACGGTGAGACGACAGCTTCTGGTACAATGAATGGCATTCGCTGGATTTTGATGCGACGTTCTCGGAGAATAGGTCCTCCGTAGCCCATGATCACTTTGTCCCATTTTCCTTCGACATCCATGACCTCCCAGTCGTCAATCCACGAAGCGAGTTCTTTGGTCCGGAACTGGTAATATTCGGCTTCGTCGTGACCTTGCAAAGTAGGAATCGGTCCTTTGTCTTGAATTTCTATGGAGAAGTCCGTCTTGAACCTCTGCATTATCCGTTTGACCGCTTCGATTACTATGTTATTGAAATGGCAATTAGTAATGCGGCTTATGCGTTGTCCGCTATGTGGATAAGAAACAATTGACTGACCCATTGGATGATGCCAATTCGATACTCGCACCAATACTCTTTCGCCCTCTTTCAGACCCCATGCTGGCCAGAGGCCACCCGAATAGGGTCGTCTAGCAACATTGTCGAGACTAGGCAACAGCTCCTCTACTGATTTGACCTCTGGGATGTTGGGACATCTAGGCCTCGGAAGAGACAAGGACCGAGCTCGAGTTTTCTCGTCCTCTGTCATAGGCACCCAATCATTTGCCGATTTCTCCCAGTCCTCGATGTAAGTCAAACTGCTGGGGGCATTGGGGTAGATGCCAACGATTTCCGGCATTTCTGGGGTCGTGCAAAGGTTTCAAGATGGTACAAGTGAATTGGATCCAAAATGATTGGAAGTGTTCTACTTAGGAGATCCAGAAGAATTGCCTAGATGTCTGCTCATATAAAGAAAGATCCCAGATGCATCACGTGCAGCTTCGGAACGGCTCCGTCGAGGCGAATTCGGATGATCCGAAGTTGTGGAGAACCCAATGTTTTGTACGGGATCCAGGAATGCATGAAGCGGGGGATGCGAATGTGGCGGTGGCACAGAGTCGGCATCATACTAAGGCAGATGTCACTGGATTCTCTTCACGACTACTATCCAATCTTAGCATTGCTAGAACGAATCGTTAAACTAAGGGGTTTCTGGCACTGATGATCACAAAGAGTAGTTGGCTGAGCACTGAATATGTTGTGCTACCATCGAGACAATAGGTGATGACGCTTGATAGTTTGTAGAAAATCGCATACATTGGAGCGCATCATGAGTGGGAGAATACGAGGATGCAGATAATCAGATATTACATTCAAGTCATATTATCAAGACACCAAGCTCCTTCATCCGTGAAAGGGCTCGCGAGCCACTGATACACATGAAAATCCGATGGAACACTATTAAGCCAGAACGCGGGATCATAGGGATCTTCTAGGAAACTTTGCTGCGCTTCCAGTGTGACAAGCAACTGAGCCTGATCATTGCTGTTAGTCCTTGATGGCGCTGAGTCTGTCGATCCCATGGATGTTTGAGTGACACTTCTGTTTTGTGGTACGCTGGAAATGTGTGCCAGAGCTCTTTGGCAGCGACGCGCTGACGCAGAGATTGCTTCATAATGCTTGAGAGTTTCCGTGCACTGGCGCATACTTTCATCTAGTGTAGATATTCCGAATGCTGCTGCGAGATCGGGACTTATCCTGGCTGCCTGGATCGTGGTAGCTGCGGTGTAGCTGTCTGAAAGATGTGAGTCCAAACTGAAATGACGCTTGGGTGGAAGTCACGTACATGAGATATCATACCACCAAGGATTGAGTATTGCGATTCCTGAGCGTGGGAAGATGTGCTGAGATACAAGTGTAGATATCTCCATGGCAGCCTCAATGCATGCCTTCGCACAGGACAGCAGACCGGATGAACGTAAGGGCCCCTGCGAGAGACTATATAACGGTTGGTGCTCTGTACTTGTAGACATGATCGCCGACAATGCCGGACGGTATAACAGATGTTTGACTCGTAGGTATCTATCCTAAAGTTCAGCCTATAGTCGGGTCAATCTAAGGGGAAAAGTAGCAGGGTTTCGAGTACCGAAGATAGATAAAGTGGAAATGAGGGTCACCCTCTTCGGCGTTCTGAAACTTTTTCGGCAGTGCCTCCCTCCATATTCCTAGGCTGTCTTCGAAAGTGGTGGCCTGTTCAAAGTAACAAGATGGTAATCGCTGCTCTTTCTGTCCATCGGGCTGATAGAAGGCAATAACAATGCAATACAGTATATTGAACAGCAATGTCTATCCGATCCCTCCTGGAGCATCCGCTTGGAACAGTACCAATCTTGCTGGTCCAATGAAGCGTGCTGCAGGTATTGCTTTGATGATGTGTGTCACAAACTGTGGCGGTATCGTTGGCTCGTTCATCTACATCAAATCCGAGAGCCCGGCATACCAGACAGGCTTTGGTGTCTCACTTGCGGCAGCAGTAATGGGTATTCTGACGACACTTACTTTGGAATTCGGCCTGTGGAAGATCAATAAGAAGGACGCTTTGGTTGCTGAGGAAGAAGTCAGAGAGAAATATACGGATCAGGAACTTGCAGACTTGGGTGACAGAAGTCCACTCTTCAAGTACACGCTGTGAAGGGAGATGGGATGTACTTAGACACTGAGAGGGAGCAGTGGTCATTGATTGAAGGGTTGATAGAAGGATGAGTCCGACGGTTTTTTGAAATTTATTTTTGCTGTCATACTACGAAATACTAAATTACAACACACAGCACGCAGCATTCTTTCCTCGTCCCGTATTTTGATTCCCTCCCCTTTAAAAATGAACCATCGTATATTCTACTCCACACCTCGTACAATTTTACACTCTGAAGGATGAAGACTAGGCGGTTAATTCGGCAAGCTGTATTTCGCTTAGCTCTATTTATGTATCCTTTTCCTTTGTCTGCGAAAAAGGGGAAAAGCGGATCAGATTTAAGCGAGGTTTGCAACATGAAGCTGGATTGTTTACTTTCATTGAAATTATCTACCTAGATAAGACCGGTCGCCTGCCCATTGTCTCTACATTCTTTGACTACGGAAAACCATGGATGGTGCTGAAATCACACCCGTAACGCCTCTCCTCCCAATCTGAAGTCTGGTATCTCATTCCTGTTTCCATCCTTCACATCCTGTCCTAGCAATTCCTTCCGAATTCATGCAGGTCACAACTCCTCTCGCTAACGAAATACCACCATTTAGATGCCCACGGCATGGCTAAAAACCTTCGCAGCAAGCTGGCTCAAAAGCTTCCCCTTAGCATCTTGTGGTAACTCCTGAAAAACTGCTCAAGCATTAGCACACACTCCGAACCTCACCCAGCCAACCAATCAAACATACCAGCATAAACACTCTTCCCCTTCGCATCCCTCACCGCACCCAACCTATTCCCAGCAACAGCACCAGCAACCATGCCCCCGAAATTCGCCACGATAAATCCCATCGCACCACCACTTAACCCCCCAACCACACTCCAGAACTTCCCTGTCGGCGCACCCCCGTTCTCAGCCATGCCCTCCTCCCTCAGCATCTCCTCAAACACATCTCCAAACTGCTCATTCCCGAACTTCTGCTCCTCCTCCTTATTCTTCGCCTTTGCTCCGAAGCCGAACGAACTCCACGGGAAGCCGCCAGAGGCTCTAGCGTCTTCACCTGGGTCAGGGACGGTGGAATCGTCGTCGGAATCGTAGGCTGTTGAGGCGGTTGAGGCGCCGGAGCCGAACCCGTGGTATTTGCGGGCGGAGTCGTAGTCGGAGCGGCGTGAGGGGTCGGAGAGTGTGTAGTAGGCGTCGTTTATTAGTTGGAATTTGCGGGTGCGCTCTGCGCGCTCGGGGGAGTCGGATGCTACTCGGTCGGGGTGAGTTTTGAGTGCTGCTCTGGAGGATGTTAGCTGGATTGTTACCTGGAGCTGGAGGTGGGATATAGAGGGGACATTGAACTCGTTAGATGACATGGAAAAGACAATACCTTTTGTATGCATCTCGAATCTGTTGCTGGGAAGCTGAAGATGGTATTCCCAATGCCGCATCTACACTTGTTAGAATCTGTCTTTCTCAAACATCCGAATCAGAAGGCTGACGAGGCTGCACTTACAGTAATCAACCGGAAGGCCAGCCATTTTGACTTTACTTTCTCTCTTGGTACCTGGAATAGATTGACAGATTTTCCGTAATCCAATAGATAAAATGCGCAGTTCAAAGGTAAGATCTTAGGAGGAGGCAAAAGAGGTGGGAATGGAACTGAGTAAGTATGGAGTTCCAGATTTCTACCCCTCGGACGTTCCACGAGCTTGCTCGCGCCAGCTGCCACTATCTCATGCGTCACTGATCGTGGCGGTGCACTTCCCGAAAACGCTAAGGAGATAAAGCCACATCTCTGTTTCAACCCCCACTATCCCACATTCATTCTAGCTTGAAAATTACGAGTCTTACCCCTGTCTCTACTCGGCTGCTCCTGACTCTCACCGCCAGGACTGGGCTTGGCTTGGACGGGAGCTGGAAGTTATTGGAGGGGCTGGGGTTGGTTGGAAGCTGATATCTCAAGCTTCACTTCACTTCCCCTTCAACAGCTCCACAGCATTCAACTTCGATTTCTGTGCTGCCCAACACTAGGTAACACTGACTCGCAACGTTGAAGTGGGCAATTGGCTTTCCAGTGCTTTTTCAGTTCAGTGCCCATATATCGACGATCCTTTCAACAGGCATTTTACCTGCACAAAATCGCAACCGTCAAGAAGTCCAAGCTCAAGCTCTCGAACCAACCACCAGCAAAGCTACAATTCAGACGAAATCTGATCTGAAGAAGCAACAACAGTTATCAATTAGCCTTCCCATTTCGCATTGCCCAATCAAGTGCAATTTCAAGAAATAGAACAAGGAGCACAAGTCAAGATGGGCTGGTTCGACGGCGTCTCAGAAATAGGCTCAACCTCCTCGGGCCACCACCACCGCAAAAGCAGCAGTAAACACCACGGGCACTCCTCCCACGGCTCTCCGCGCGCGAGTTCGATTTTCGGAGGAGGTGATCACAGACACAATTCCTCTCGGAGTTCGTTTTTTGGTATGTCCTCCATCTTCTCCAAGCCCATCACTATGCACTATAGTTGTGGATTCTGAACTGAACTGATGATGGATGAATAGGATTCAACAACACCCACCGCTCCTCCTCCTCCTTCTACAAACGCTCCCCGCGCTCCGGCTACCTCAACAGAATCTACCACAAGCTCCGTCGCCTCCTGCGCGATCTAGTCTACTATATGAAGAAACACCCTATGAAAGTCTTCATTCTCGTCGTCATGCCTCTTATTACCGGAGGCGCTCTCACCGGCTTGTTAGCTAAGTTTGGGATTAGATTGCCCGGGGGGATTGAGAAGATGTTTGGGAT
>JAFJYH010000263.1:0-66880 GCA_017365405.1 Cadophora malorum | reverse complement strand
GGGGGGGGATTCTGGGTCGCACCTTACGACATTATTCTATCTCGTTCTCTTCAACCAAACAAAATCCAGGTGAGACTGCAGGGACAACACAAGATCAGAGGATGCTTCCTTCCTCTGCTCATTGCCATCTCACCTCAGCACCTGATCGTCTCCCATTATTGTTCTCTCTTCCTAAAGCATTTCTTCTCTACTCTCTACAGCTAATCCATAATTGTTTTCTTTCGCCATCTCTTCTATTTCTCTCTTCTCCACACCCTTCCTCCTCTTCTTTCTCCTTCACTCGTCTCTAGTTCGGAGAATCTTGGGTCGGCACACCGGGAATGATCTGCTATAAGACCTCATCACGGATGATAATGCGTGCACGCAGGACTCGTAATGCACGTAGGTATGTGTCTGTACCTCTGCCACTGTTCATCAAGACTTCGCTTCACGAGCCCATCACTCTGATATTGATAAGCCTATACATTATTCTTACAAATGAGATCGCTCCAGACTCCAAACACATGCTAAATGCAAGTAGCGCTGCCTCCCAAACAATGCTGTATTTTTTACATTCCCAAGACGCCAAAACCAAACAACCAAACAAACAGATCTGACCAGAACTTACATCTGGACCAGTCTATTCATGACGCATGTCCTTTCTCGAGATCTTTTTCGGGGTCTTCACTTCTCGGCCTATCTGCTCCACCCATGTCCCCAACCGCAGTCTCGCGACTATCCTCGGGTTTTCCTTCAACTGTGTTTGCAGCATCTTGCGACGATCTTTCGACATCGGTCTCATCACTCGTGTCGCTCACATCGGTACTGGATGCAGCCGCAGACCGATGCTGAGAATCTTCCTCATCGGCATGTCCTTCGTTTGGACTTGGGGTTGGCGCGAACTTCGATCGTTCTCGAATCGGTCCTCCATACTTATAGAAGACGAATGGAATTGGCATAAGAAGCACTGCGACACCTCCGATCAATGAACCACCACCTCCAACTCCAAGAGCATTGAACATCTGTTGGGTGAAGAGAGGGGCTGCTGCACCTGCAGCTGAACGACAGACAGTGTTGGCGGCTAATGCACTCGCGGCATACATCAGGTACGTGTCTGTGAGATAATTCAGATACGCCACGAAAATGAGGAGGATCGAGGTCCCCAGGAATACACCAGCAATGGTTGGAACGATCCACTAGATGAACAGTCAGCATGTCCGGGGACATTGTTTGAGGGAGCCTAGGATGACTTACGTGGATTGAGTTGTATTGGCCGGACCATGCAAACCAGAACATCGTGATTGGGAACAGTATCCCTCCCAACATGGCAACAGGAAGGCGATCTTCTGGGACACCTTTATGCCCAGCCTCCGCCCTCTTTCGATCGCGAGCAGAAACGGCAAATATGATCGAACCACCAATTGCGGCACCAATCGCAGTTCCTATCAAAGGCAGTTCACCAACTCCAGAATTCCAACCTCGCTTCTGCTGGAACACAATCGGATAGATTGTGAAGAGCATATAGAGCAGGGCATACACGACCGACAAATATATCGCCACAGCGAAGGAGATGGGATCTACCAGGATCTTCCACGGTCGCGTCAAGGCAACCTTGTAAATGCCAATCAGCGATCGATCAGTAACCTCAATTGGTGCTTTGATGTTCTCGTATCCGGGAACCTTCAGCTTTCGGAGCCGTCTGGCTTTGTTGAGAAGTACGATTGGGCCAAGGGTTTCGGGAATCGTGAGCATCAGGACTTCGGTGATGCCAGCAAACCAGAGCATCACATAGAAGATCCACCGCCAGTCCTCTTTCAACTCAAGAAACCCTCCAATGACAGGACCCAAGGCGGGTCCAATGAAAGTCATCATCGAGAAGAGTGCCATTGCATTCCCTCGCTCAACTGGTCCCCAGATGTCTGCTAATACACCAGGAGCATTCGAAAGCGGAGCACTGGCCATCGTCCCAGTAATGAAACGTCCAACGAGGAGAGCTCCAAAGTTATTCGCGAAGGCGCATAGGAAGTTGAAGACGAGGTACAGAGTGAACGAGATGTAGAAGATCCATCTTCTCCCGTAAAATTCGGAGAGTGGCGCCCAAAACAGAGGACCGAAACAGTATCCGAGAAGGAACAGTGTTATTACCAGGCCAGCTGCTACCTGAGAGACCTTGAAGTGCTCTGCTATTCCAACCAGTGTCCCTGACGGACCAGACGAGGCAAAAGTTGCATTTACGACAAGGAGAACGCTGACAACTGTGATGTACCACCGACGTCCTGTAGACCAATTTTTCGGATTCTCGATATCGTTAGGACTAAAATCGAGCAGTCCATCTTGATTTTTGTGTAGTGTTGATGTTTTCTCGAGGGCATCTGATCGGTAAGGCTTCGCAGTCGGCCGCGACAAGAATCTTTCTATTCGATCCTGGAAAAGTCAGCTTCTATGTTTTCAAAGATCTAGTCTTGAGCCCAGTCTGGAAAACTTTAGAGTTTCTACAGCCCAGAGATGGTGGAAGTCTATTACTGATGTCCAATTGCTGCAAGTGGTGACGCAAGGATTTGAACTCACCATACTGGACGAATATTTGCCAACGTCAACACAAAGATAAAGGTATGCGTGATCTCAGAGTTCAGCTAACAAGGATTCACAGATAAAATATCCATAGGAGAAGATAAATATCTACAAAAAGGAAATCTCGAACACGAAAGAGGGGCAATTACATGTATGTATGGCGCAAAAGAGAAGCTTTTTAGACTCAAGACATGGCTTCGCGCTGCGTCGGCCCCAAAGAAAACATTATTAACAATCCGCACCAGGATCTTGATTTTCAAGCATGGATCTGTGACGGCATGATGCTCAAACGGCACTAACCCATCCCTTCAGAATCGCCATCTGCTACCCCATGAAGGCAAGGTTGGGAACTCCATACGGTGTAGATGAGTGCTGATTGGGTGCAGCTTGGACTGGTGTAGTGGTAAACGGGTAATCGGCATGTCGGTCTTAGCACGTTCGGTACGTGCCTCGGACGGGATCTGGTGGGCACTGGCATTCTAGCGTGAGGATTGCGTACCGTGATTGTGTGTTTGTTCATCAAAGTCGTGAATTCGGCCTTCGGCTTGGTGCAGTGATATCTCCTATGTCCGTGGGTTTCATTATTTGAATATATGTTGCTTGCTTATGTTTGCAATTTATGTCTTGGTGAGGGGTTGTTCACGTAGCCTCTTCATTCGTTAGTTCCCAGATCGCAACACTTTTCTGATGGATGGCTGAGTAGCTCAGCTGTTTTCTTTTTCTCTTTTGAAATTGGCAGTATTTTATCGTAGACATGAGCAATAATAAGTATTCTTTCTGTTCTTACCTCTACTCGTATGTGCATTGAGCAAGCGGAGCAAGGGAGGAAAATACAGTATACGAAACTTGCAGAATGTGGCTGGGGCTTACTCTTATTCCCATGGGCTGTCCATGGGTTCTGTTGGGGGGTTTCCCCTTTAAGATTAGTATTTGGAACGATCCTGCGGAGCTGGAGTTCAGACAAATTCAAGAGGACAAAAAGATGACTGTTGTCGTGTCTGCTGACTACCGTACGAGGCTGGCGGAGTTCCGCGCTCGCGTAGAGAGTCTTCGGTTCTCGGTTTCCGGATGGAGATTTGAGGAGGATTAAGGAGGTCGTTTACCAAACTTCGACGTGAAGTCGGGTGAGTAGCCGTACCTGATTGAGCGGGTCGAAGTTGATTCACGGAATTTGTGGTTCTCTGAAGAGGAAGGTATAGAGATTTTTCATTTGGGTCTGACAGAGTAGAGGGGCGGGATGCCAGGTTCGTAGCATTGGATTGTGAGGAGCGGGTACTTTTCGAGGATTTGAGGAGGTTGGAGACTGTTCCAAGGCGGATGGATTGAGAAAGGCAAGTCATCAAGTATTGGAGAAAGGTCTCACGGAATACACGTGGAAAATCAGTACGCCTTTTCGGTGTAGTGTTGTCAGATTGTGCTGTGCTATGCTATTTGCTATGCAACGCTATCGATAGATTGAGGCTGATGTGGCACTAGTTTCCAAAAGCAGATTGAGAAAGACGAAGCAATGCTTTTGTGTAACTCCTTACCGTATAACCCCCTTCTAGAAACTTTTCCTTCGGTCGCTATTCTTGGTATATCAAACAGCACACATTCGTTTTCACATCTCGTCTTTCACCCGCCCTGCATCCTCCACTCATTCCTCAACACCCAATCCCATGTAAAGAGCACTTTCTACCACCCACCCCGTCCCAATCTCGCCTGCATCTGCGCCGCACCCTCATTCTTCTTCTTCTTCACCTCCTTCAACCACTCATCCTTACTACACACCATCACCCCTCTATCATCTCCATCATCATCATCATCATCATCAATTTCAACAGCAAATTCCTCCTTGATTCCACCATTCATACCTCCACCACCCTCTTTCTTCACGCCTTTGAATCCGTCAATTTCTACGACGTCAAAATCATCGTCATACTCTTCGTCCTTAATCTCGATGTAATTCGACGAAGCAGTCTCGGACTTGATCTTGAGGGACGAAGAAGAGCCAGAGCCGCCAAATCTTGAAATATGTTCACGAGTGTGTCCAGGAGTGGATGACTCGGAGTCAGAATCGAGGTCGATGTCAATAGGCATCTTTGAGGTACCGAGACGGGCTTTGGGTGGAGGTGGAAGCTCGAGGTCATAGCTTGTCTCGCGCTCGCGTTGTGTTTGGCTTGGGAATGGAGTGGGTTTCCGCGTCTTGGATGGAAGTGGTGGGAGTTCCAGGTCGCAGCTGGATCCTCGCGATGGGGTGTTTGGGTAGTTGAAGAGGGAATCTGCGTCGTCGGAAAAGTTTTGTTCTTCTACTGCTGCTGGGATGGATGTAGGTTCGGAGTCGAGAGAGTGGTGTTGCAAGTCTTTGGAGGGAGTTTGAGGTTCCTTTAGTGGAGGGTAGAGAGAGTCTTCGTCATTCTCGTCTACGTCCTCATGCTCTGCATCTTGATCTCTCGCTGGATTAGATGAAGTGGTACTAAAAATTTGGTCTGGAGAACCAGTCGATGAAGATTTAATTGTTTTTGCTGACTCCATGTTCTCTGGAGTTGGTGTAGAGGATGCGGACATCATAGAAACAGTGGGTGTAGGAGAAATCTCATTGCGGCGCTCTCCGGCGTTACGCATCTTCTCCGAGATCTGAGCCGCTGGTGTCAGCTGCTTTGCCACTGTAGGCTCCTCAGAGGGGGTTGACGAAGGTGTGATATCTCGTGTCACTGGGGATCGAGGTATTGCTTGCTGGACATGTTCTGGTAGTGAAGTGCGTCGGGCTGCTCGCTCTACTGCTCCTGAGTATATTGGAGTGGGGCTAGCATGCTGAGAGTATGGAGGTGGAGGAGTTCCTGGTCTTCGACTGCCGGCATTGGTACTTCCTGAGAATGCTGTAGATGTGCGTCTAGAAGAGCATGCCTCTGCCCCTGCTTCTTTTTCCTGAGCTGTAGTATCTGTGGGCGGAGTCGTAACGGGGGATCTGTCAGACTTGGACCTCTCCGTCTCGCATGTGTTCGACTGGTCTACCTTGTCTTTTGCTGCATTATTATTCGCAACAGCAGCATCTTCATCAGTAGAAGCTCTCTCCTCGCCGTTTTGCTGGTTCGTGCCCTTCATCTTCTCTAACGAAGAGCCTTCATACTTTGTTTGCTTTATTTCTCGGTTGCGCAATGAAGGAACTCTGGATTTTCGGTCCCGCTTTCTTTGTTTCGGGGGTTCAGCCAACTCTGTAGTCAAGTCTTCCTCAGTCTTGATCTTTGCATCCGCTGTCATGACTTTCTTCCGAGCTTGATCATTCCCCTCATCCTCATCATCCCGCTTCCGCTTTTGCTTGCCCTTTAATGCGTTATCGATAGTCTCTCTCACTTCCTCGATACGTTGCTGCTTCGCCTCCGAACCCTCAATTCTCTCCTCCATGTATTCGACGAAGTCTTCGATGCGATCAATGATCTTGTTGACCATGCCACCGAGGACTCCATTGTATTCGCCAACTTCCTTGCCAGCGAGAGCAGCACCCAATGCCTCTCTCAGCGTGGTGAAGACCTTTTCCTTGCGAGTCTCAGACTTGATTTGCAAATCCACAAAAGCCAAGAAAGCGTCCAATTTATCACGAATACCATCGCGATGAGCCGTCAAACTCTTGCGTGTCATTGGATGAAGAGGTCTGCCGTGCAACCACTGTGAAGTAGTTTCCTGTGCCTTCTCCAGCTCCTCACGACTCGGCTGCGGCATATTGACTTCCTCAATCTTCAATCCCGCCCTCAATGCCATGTTCAATGTCTGTGATAAACCAGCACTCCACTCTGCATATCCTTCGCACATATGTACATTTCCAAGGTCCCAAGGCCCAACAGACTCGCCGGTACTGCCAGGACATGCATCGCCTTGGATCTCCATGATTGTTCCGTCAGGAGCGCGAGCTGGATAGCCTTCATGCTTGCGAAGCATGCGGGCTTGGGCAGGAGGCGTGTAGACATTGGTGAAGAGGGCGACTTCGCGCTTGGAGATGAGGTCGGTGTGGATACCCCATTGGAAGACGAGGTGGAGATGGTCTGAGATTCGACACTTGTGGAAGAGCGGGTTAGAGAGGATGAGAGGTGCGACGATGGTATGAGGTGCTGGGTCGAGGAGGGGACGACTTTGCATAAGAGCTGTTGAGAGAGGTGGTGCCATTTTGACTAATTGGTTAGTATTGGTATTCGAAGAGATGTCTTTAGTTGAGATGTTGAATAAGGATGTGTGTGAGAAGATTGTTTAGAGAAAGGGTTGTTGTGAGAAAATATTGTTGTGAGAAAATATTGTTGTTGGTAAGAAAACTTGTTGTTGATTGGAGTTGTAGTTCGTAGGTTGTCTGGAGGAAGAAGAGTGGTGCTTTAAAGTCTTTTCCTGTTGCTGGTCCAAGAAACACCCAGGTGAATTTGCAAGCCACTGTTCCGTCAAAGTGAAGGTCGCAACCTGAAGTGAGAGTGACGCAATGCTCGAACTCTTCAGACGTTCAATCTGACAAAGAGATGCGTCCAAAAAGAGGGCAACGAAGTATGTCAGAAAGAGCTTTTCATGTCCCGCTATCTACTGAAGCTGGAACAGAGAGTCAGAGGCAAGCGGTGAAGAAGTAGAGGTGTGGGGGTTTAAGTTTTGGATCTGACGTTTGTTGAAGTTTTGAATCGTGATCTGGCAAGGAAAGAGAGTTGGTGTCGGAAGGTGCAGGTGTATTTGTAAACGAGGTACTTGCAGGGGGGAGAGCCGGTAACAACTTAGACTCCGTCACTTGTTGACGTGAATTTCTTGAAAAAGCGGACGAAGTGATGCAAAAGGCACAAAATTGACTTTTCTTTTTCTTTCCTGTCCACGCGTGTATAGATATGTTAGGCTGATACATTGTCGGACTGGAGTGAAGAATGATGCGCACGACAGAGACATGCTGCAACGTCTCAAGATCGGCTTGGTGCATCACTCTGTTCGTAGCTGCTGTTGTCTGCCCACACAGCTAAACTATACTCACTGCTCTGTATTGATAGGTGACCACAAACCTACCATACCGAGCGGAACAAGGTTCTTAACTATCACATAGAATACATGAATTAGGAATTTGGTATAGACAGTATTTAAAAGGAGTTGCTCTTGCTGAGGAGGATTGTCCCATACAATGCTGCATGTGTACACTGATACCAGACAAACGGAATTCGCATCAAGTATCAGGTAAGCCATTTCAAAGCAACAGGTGTGGAACTACCACAGACGCAGGGCAGACGCAGAAGACTGACTTAAGAATTCATTTTCTACCCTTCAAGACTCCATGTTGAGAACCGAAAGCATCCGGCCCCTTTTGGCTTTTCCTCAAACCATTATCTAGACATCAATTGCAGAAATCATCAACCAAATGCTCGATCAACTCCGTTTATTTCGCTAGCCACCCTGCTTGCATACCTACGCAACTGACCCAATAACAAGAGCTGCCACACCTTCCTCTTCACTGCGGACGACAATCTTGCTTGTAACGCCTGACTTGGTTGAATAGGCCATCCGAATGTTCGCGACGACTCTGCCTCCCGTAACGGTTTTGCCGAAGAGTTTAAGGGTGTGGGTTGTGGTGTTGATGGGAACGTCGGTACCCTCAAGAGGTTGTAGTGAGAGGGTCTTGGCGAGTTGTTCCGTTGCATCTGCAACCATTAGCATTTCATTTAGACATTTTATTAACCACAACTCACCTGCAATGCTCTTGACGCCCTCCAGTTGAAGAGTCTCCTCGGCTTCCTCACCAGCAGCGCCGACTTGCTCCCAGATGTGATTGAAGTTACCTGCAAAGGCTGGAACGACGTAATCACTTCCAGTGAGCTCAAGATCTTCAACTTGATACTCATCATCGTAACCACTTTCCTCTGGCTCACCGGTCGTTGGGTCAATTTCCTTCGTAGTGAACTTTAACACATTTGTAAAGCTACTCGCGGAAAAAGCGCCCTCGCCTCCAACCTTCTTGAAAGAAACGTAAATTGGACCTGGCTCATCAGTGACGAGCTTGGCTGCCGGAATAATGAAATCCTCCTCAAGTTCCTCTTCTTCGGCTGGCGTGGCGAGGACCGAAACATTCTCAAGAACGGTATCGGGGAGTGTGTTCTTCACATCATACTGGAGTACGATGTGCTCCTTGAAAATATGCTTGACTACACTAACGACGTACTCGGTTTCTGATTCGGTCAATTCAACAACAGGTGATGATTTCAAGAGACTGCCATAGGACTTCATTTCTGGGATCTGAAGAAGTGCCTGTTGGTATTTCTGGGCGGTGGCGGAAGCAGTTGCTGCTGCTTCCTGTCCTGTTGGTGCGGATTTGGTTGGGCCAGCCTTTGGCGCCTTGATGGTCGGGGTGATTGTAGTAAGTTTCTTCGTTCTGTCTTCTGCATCTGCTTGCTCCTTCGTGACGACTGGAATAGCGGCAATGTCGAATGGGTTGTCGAAAGTCGACTTGTCATCTGCGGTAACGTACATGACAAGCTGGTGCTCAAAATATGGGAGAGCAAATGTGTTTTCTATGGAAATTAGCCATGCTCGTCACATTTGAAGGAGTTTGAGGTACCATTCTTGATGAAGCGGTCAGCCATCTCATCAGGCTCGGTCATGAGCCGCAAGTTCAAAGCAGCACGGTCACGAACTTCATCGTCAACATCATCCAAGCATCTCGTCAGAAGTACAGTGACACTTCGCTTGACCTCAGGATCCTGCTGTCCAACACCAAACTTCGCTAGTGCGGTGACTGCAGCCGCTCGTACGATTGCGTTCTCCAGCACAACTCGGTTGTAAATGTATCGAATGTACTTTGTTGGCTGGGAAGTCTTGGGACCTTCCAGTCCAAGCAAATGCAAAATACGAACAGCCAATTTCGTGAACTCGCAATCTTCTATAAACTCGCACAAATGCGCCAGAGCGTCTTCTTTTGAATCGGGAACGAACTTAATCAAATCAAACATGCTCTCCACGACCGCTCGCTTGAATTCGTACCCGCCCTCGTCCCTCAGTATGCCACTGAGGAAAGCAAGCATACCAGCTTGTTTGTTGGGGAACTTCAAGCACAATGTTCGGATAGCTTCAACGATTGTGATCTTAAATTCGTCTGTAATGTCGGCCATGAAGCCAGAGATTTGCTTCATCAAGCGATCCACGCTGGCCTCATTACCGGTCTTGAGCAGAGTTGTAATGGCGAATGTGGCGATAGAGCGATTAGTGTTGGAGATGAGAAGTTCGATATCTGGGTTGCATGGATGGACAGCTTGAGGTTTGAAGGATGCGAAGTTGTGGAGGATTCTGATAGCTGCGAATTTGGTGACTGCTCGCGGTGAAGTAAGGAAAAGCTGGAGAACGTGGATCGCCTGGGTAACTTCTGCGTCTGTGACATCTCGCATATCGCAGATTGCCTTTGCAGCCTCGAAATTGACCATCTCACTCTTATGTCGGAGCCAGCCGTCCAAGAGCTGGATCATGGGTTTGCGAAGTTGTGGATCCTCCTCTGCCAACTGCGCAGCTAATCTCACCAGCATGACAGTTGCTGCCGGGCTCTTGACCGCGCCTGCGGTCCCAAATTGCTGGACCATCTTGACCAAAGCCATTCTATCGTGCATTCTCATTTGGTACAGGAGTCCGATGGCGTGGTATTGTGTCATGGTAGAGTTATTGACCGGCATTTGGTTCGACGAGGTAGAGAATCCTAAGGAGAATCCACCTGATGACTTTGTAGAAGACGCAGCTTCTTGTGTTTCGCTCTGCCATCTTCGGACAACATCGCGGGCGATTGGAAGGAGGTGATATGACGAAACAAGGGCGGCAGATGATACGGAAGGATTCTTATCGACGATCGCAGTCTTCATAACACGCTCAATACTTTGTACGGTCGATGCCTGTCCTCGTCAATGCTAGTTCTCCTGACCCAGATTCCTCAACTCACGTCAATGATCCGGCAGAGCGCCCGAATGGCATTTGGTCTATAGATTGCGTCTGTTCCACCACCAGTATCCTTCATGATGGTGCTTGTGACCATAATAATATCCTCTGCCGAATGCGCCAACTCCTTAATGATAAGGTGGACCATCTGCCGTAAGCTGGCATCTTTGTTCTGGAACAGCTTAGAGATTCCGAAGAAGAGTGTGGTGGCTTCATTGGTAGGAAATCGCTCGCCGGTGTATAGGAGGAGGGCAATTTTTGTGAGGAGGACTCGACATTTCCGAGGTTGAATGGGGGATGAATTGAACAATCGTGCTGTTTGGCATTAGGGGAGCTCCGTATGGAGGGGGAATGTTCACCGACCTTCCTGGAAAACTGAGGTTCTGTCTACCCTCATGATGGCCGTATCGGCATCTTCGTCTTTCTTGCTGTAACTCATGGTGAGAGGGGGTAGCTCCTCAGCTTCATGAATTGCAGGGGGAGAGGGTGGGTTTGGGGGTTCTGGATGGGATCTTGAAGTCGCGACGTAGCCAAATCCGCAGGTGGGACTAATTGGGGCTAGGCGAGCGGAGCGGAGCGGGAAAACGATAATGCTGAGGTCCCGTCTTCCAAGCTGCAAATTCTAGCATGATTCCCCTAGAAACATGAAACTACTTGCACTGATCTGTACCCTGGACCTCATCCTGAATGGTCTTTTGATACTTCAATTGGTTGGTGCAGGTATCTTGAATCTCAAAAGATCACTGCTCGACTTGAACCCTGAGAGTATTATCGATTCACGAGTCTAGCCCCTGGTCCACCACCTTTCAAACCCCGAGCCTAGCAAAACTTTTGACTGTCATGTAATCATTCGGTTTCTGTCCACACCGCGGTACTCAGTATGCCAGGTTGCCTTATCATATCGTAATCCCCTTTCAATTCTTATGTCTCGTATTGGCGGCATGGTCGCTAAGTGGAATTCCGCCCACGGTTCCGCTCTGCGATGTCTATACACTCTTTAAAAGTCTTGAACTCTTCAAATTATGAGTGGCATTCCGTGGGAATAGTATGTTACAAAGGTATGTGAAGGATGGGTCATAGCAAGCTGGTTTTCCCGTAGAAGGCTGAGTTGTTGATCTCACAATCAAGACTTCGGCTACTGTGGCAGTCTGGACATGCCGTTCTTTTCACGCTCCATAGCCCGCTTTTATTCTACACTGTAGCACCAGGCGCTTGGTGTCTTTCCAAGCATTTTTGGGCTCATGTTCGGCGATTGATCATAGCTGGTCTGCCGAACTTTGCTGGACTTACATTCGAGCTTAAGTGTGTAACTGCATGTTTCTCCCGAGCAGTTCCAGGCCTCTCCCGCCACTTCGCATTCTAACCTTTATCATTTCATTTAACTCTATCTCGGAGAACTTCTTTGTCAAATACCAAAAGTCTGGCTGCACTGATTGATCATTTGAAAGGCGGACTAGAAGAGGTCAAATGAGCAGCCGCTAGGAGGGATGTGCTGGCCTTTGTCCTGGACACGGCGTACAGACACGGGATACTTTACAATCGCTTTGTGATTCGAAGAATAAGGCATCTCAATTTCACAAAGGCCCTGTGGAAATTCAATTGGATTGTCAAGGGCTGGACTCAACAAAGCTGTCCAAAACAAAGCTGTCCAAAACAAAGCTGTCCAAAACAAAGCTGTCCAAAACAAAGCTGTCCAAAACAAAGGGTCCTGCCAGAGTCAAAACCTTAAGTACACGTCCAGCTCTCCCACCACTTTCAGTTAGCAATATTTGCAGCATAACAGTAGCCTAGAAATAAGCGAAACTTCGGCATTCTCATCGCACACCTCCCGCTTACAAAACTCAACTTTTGCCCACCAAAAAAAGCCTCCAATTGATCAAAAAAAACTTCCGATACCGGGAATCGAACCCGGGGCTGCCCGGCGCTTTGTTCTCTGTAATGAGAATGAAAGCGGGCTATGTTAACCCCTACACTATATCGGAGATGTAACGTTGAGGATTCAACTGATTTGATGGTGGAAAAGCTCTTATTTGAATACATACACAGACCGATAATCGCCACTCCAAAATACCGATGATTTTCCTAGTGGCAGCTACCCATATACCTACAAGGGAGACCAATAGCGTTGCGAGGTGGTGTTTTAGTAGTGTCCCTTCGCTGGTTGGTGAACTGGTGGGATGGTGCATTGGTGGGGAAGACATGACACAGACTAACTTCACTTGTCATTTTTTCCCACTAGCGATCTCACCAACGCCTCGTACATCTGACCGGCCCTTTTCTAACATCGCAAGTAGGTCAAGAACATGTTACAATTGCCATTCATCAATGGAAGCCGACATAAGACACAGGTTCTGGCTACGAGCCATAGCCTCGGCTAGTTCCCACGTCGATGCACCACACGCCAAAGAAGCTTACCGGCTGTCCAATTTCTATTTTTCTTCAGTCCGGCATGCTTTCAAGCAGCTGAGTGGCATTTTTATCATGCCGGCATGATACGATTCATACGGGTTTTCAGTTTCTTTTTCAAGTCTTATATCCAATTCATGACATTGATGCTAAGCGATTCTCGGGGAGGGTCTAGGAACCGTATCCAGGGCCTTCCCAGGGAGGGCTTCAAGCCTTTCCGAGCCTGACTTTTATTGTCAGCGAGCATCCACAGAAATGGCTCCGGACATCTATGACAGGTTGTCATGCCATTGAGGGCATATAAAACATTCAATACCCACGATTTGTTTTATTCCAGCCAGCCTTTCTTTATTTTCACAAATTCATCCTGGTTTACATTCAGTACTCGTGTTCATGGCGGGGTATGTCTGGTCTTGAATGCGCGGGGTACTGTGGCCTAAAAGTTGGTTCCCAAAAAAGCCAGACCTCAACATGACATTGTGGGACTTTCAAGATTATATTTCAGATGGCTGGGTTTTGTCTGTTGTGCCCGACTCTTTCTACTGCGCCATGTCGTTTCGTGATGCTGATGGCTCTGTCAATAACGCCAGGCTGGCGCAAGCTCCCTGGCTTTGATGACGCCACATCAGACTGAGGAATGACTGGGCTGCAGGCTGGCGCACGCTCCATGGCATTGGAAATGGCATTCCAGACTGGAGTTGAAGTGTACCGGCTGGCGCTGGCTCTGTGCCGTTGGCAGCGGAAGGCATTTGATACTGGCTGACGGCGACGCTGGCGCTGGATCCATGCCGCGCCGGCGACGCCATGCCAATCTCGCAATCAAGTTATATGAAGATCCTTCTTTTCATGAATTTCAAGATAATTCAAAGATGTACCTCGATCTTGCTTAATCTCATCCGGATGTCTAAGTCCTTTTCTCTTTGAATTTTCTGCTATCTTGAGGTTTTGGTAAAATACGATCTGATACAGTGTTTGATTTTATCTTCTAAAGTAGATTTAACAAATCATACCAAGATCAAAAGTAATTTATTCTAAATTTGCTTATAATCTTCCCTAGTTCAAGTGAATTTCATTCTAGTAAAGCTATGTCCTTAGTAGTTAAGATACTAAGCTTCAATTGAGAAGAATCGATGTCTTCTTTTAAGCTTTGTCATTAGTATTTCCTTTTTCTCAACTCTCAGAAAATGGTGTAAAAATATCAACATTAGCCTAGTTGTCTATTTCCGTGGAAATCAGCAAAGTCTGCTTATAACATGAGAGATATCAACTTGAATAGCGACGTGTAACAAGGCTTTTGAGCGTTGAAAATATGGATAGTCTTTGTTGAATGCTCGGGGGTTTGTAATCACGATAGTCGGATAAGCCTGCTCTCATGATATTAATTCATTTGTAATAGAGCACTTAGCATCATGCCTTGTGTTGGTTTCTACGTATCGTCTTTAGTAAGAAATCAATTTGATTTTGTCCTTCACTTGCACTTTGTACGGCCTTACTGATATACTGAGCGTTTAGGGTCCGTGTGAAAACATTAGCGAAACTTTGGTATCTCAGATCGTACTTCGGAAGCCTATAAATGAAAACTTCCGAGCCTTGGATCGGATGCCGAGACTTTGTGGGTATGGATTTGACGAAGAGAATCGCAGAATTCTTGAAACACCGAAAACACCGAGCTCAGGATATCCCTGACACATATTTCCAAGAACTCCAAGAAATCTTATTTAATTAGGATCCACTCTCTGAATGTTCATCCGAACAGTTGTTTGGCGAGAGTAACTGGCGTCTCTGTTAGTATTTGATCATGTATGGCGTTCAATTGATTACCATCCGAAGCTTTCGCTTGTGAGGCTTTCATGGACAAATAAACGATTTTTGTCACTGAGCAAATATCTGGCCGGAAAACTGGTCCAGAGAGAGAGCTATCGCGCAGTTGATAACAGTATATTGGAAATGGCTCATTACGACCATTGTTTATCATCCTCCTGTGTACCATGGGCTTGGGACGGACACCAGGGTTTTCTGCAACCCCTGTACCCCACACCAAACCTTCAGAAGCTACATCCACTTGTCTAGCGAACGATTTGTTCTTTGTGTCTTCGTATTTCTCGCATGTCCTGTCAATAATCCGAGATTCTGCGATACTTGGGAACGACAGGATGCGCTGATGCGAACATTACACTGCCAGCACAGTATATAAACAAGTAGATCATCACTCTCTTCCATTTTCATCAACACACTTCACAATTTCTTCAATATTTCTCAACGATCGTATCAATAAAAAATGTTCCTCCTCTCGTCTCTCCTTCTCGCAACTGCCGTCAGTGCAGCAACACTTGATGAAGCCAAGAAAGCTATCGGCCAGGTTCCGGACTGCGTACCTCTACTCACTAACCCCTCCAGATAACATCAAGCATGGCTAATAACAACACAGTGTTCAGTCCTGAATTCTCTCCTCCCTGGTAAAGTCCTCATTCCAGATACGAATGCCTACAATGCTTCCATCGATTTGTACTGGTCTGGTCGAGTGAACGATATTACTCCAGCTTGCACTGTCCTGCCTGGAAACGCGGAAGATGTGTCGACCGCTGTGAAGGTTTTGAATGCGGGATTCAGGGCTTCGATAAAAGGATGCCAGTTTGCTATTCGAAGTGGAGGGTATGTTCGATTGTCTTGACGAATGTGGACAGGACGAATGTGCTGACAGTTTACTTAGGCACACTGCTTTCGAAGGAGCAAACAATATCGAAGGTGGCGTCACGATTGATCTAGGCAATCTGACCACTTTACAGCTTTCGGCTGATAAGTCTCAAGCTGCTGTTGGTCCAGGGCTAAGATGGAAAGAGGTTTATGGTCCTTTGCAGGCTATGAATCTTACGGTTATGGGGGGTCGATCTCCTTCTGTTGGTGTTGGAGGTTTGCTTTTGAGTGGTATTCCTTCCTCCGATCCTCAAAATCTGGGTGTTCAATACGTTAACACGATCTCGAATTATAGGCGGCCTCTCTTACTTCGCCAGTCAGTACGGTATGGGTATCGAAAACATCCTCAACATGGAAGTAAGTCAACAAATCCTGTCCGCTCACAATACCAAGCATGCTAACAAGCACCAGGTTGTCCTCTCATCCGGCAAAATCGTCAATGCAAACCCCACCACTAACGCTGACCTCTTCAAAGCCCTCAAAGGAGGCTCCAACAACTTCGGCATCGTAACACGCTTTGACCTACGCGTCGTCCCCCAAGGCCTCGGCTGGGGCGGAACAGTCGTCCAGCTCGGTTTCACCAACCTCCTATCCCAATTCTCCCACATCGAGCACTTCACTGCCAACACCGACAAGCTCTCCCAACTCGATTTCATTTTCGGCTGGTCAGGTGGACGCGAAATTATCGCTCCTTTCCTAACCTATTCCGACCCTGTCACCGAAGTTCCAGAATGCTTCAAGAACTTCACCGGGTACGAAGGACAAATCGATAATACACGTGTGGCACCTTTGTTGGATTTGGTGCAGGATATGTATAGTGCTGATGGTCGCCGACAAGCTGCTGCTACACAGACATTCGTCAATAGCGCTGTGATGTTCACCGAGTATTTCACACTGTTCAACGCCACAGCTCAAACACTCATCTCTGCTATCCCGGGCATGAACTTTGTCGCTAGTTTTCAACCGCTCCCACTCGCGCTGAGCCAGGTGAAGAACGCTCCTGGAAATTTCCTCGGGTTGGAAAAAGAGGATGGAGATCTGGTTATTGTGAACAATGTTGCGACGTGGGATAGCGTCGAGGATGATGCGTTTGTGTTAGGGGAGATGAAGAAGTTGAATGAGGCGGCGCTGGAGAGGGCGAGGGTGTTGGGTTTTTATAGTGGGTATATCTTTGCGAATACGGCGGAGTATTGGCAGAATCCTTATCCAGGGAGGGGAGAGGAGAATTTGAGGGCAATGAAGGAGATCAGTATGAAGTATGATCCGGTACAGTTATTTCAGAAGGCTGTTCCGGGTGGTTATAAGCTGTAGGGGGTTCGATTTTGAGGGCGTGAGTGATGAGAGGTGGGGAAGTATTGTTGAGTTGGGTCGCTTCGACAAGCGAATGACCTCTGGGGGGAATGTTGTTTCTGTAGCTCGTAGGGCACCACGCTCGTTTGACTTTCTTGTATATACGTATATCGAAGATTATACAAATACCTAGGAATGACTTTTGGGGATTACATTAAGAGTCTTTCCGTGCTCAAGTTCAGATGAGGAACCAATCCCCCACATAGCGGGGTGCGGGGTCAACAGTGCAAGAGGAAAGCACTGAGTATGTAGAGCGATTGTGAAGTGTAGCTTTAGTCTATTTTAGAACTTACTTCTCTCTTTTATTTGCACTTCCGCTCACTTGTCAGCTATCAATGTCGCACCGTACTGAGCACGGTTAGTAGGGTCAGCCAGAGTCCACGTGACCCGCCCCAAGTCATCCTTTACTCATATCCCTTGTGCACTCCCCAGATCTCTCGACACCAGAATTCCCAATTTCTCTCTCCATACCTTCCAGAAGCCAGCTCCCCTTCCGTAGACCAATCGATAATGCTGCCATCCCAAACCAAACCAACAAAACCTATCACACCCATTCCCAGAACCCTCCCGGCTATTCTCCTCCATCCTTCCTCGCCTGTCCGGGTACCTGAAAGAATATGAAATCGAACATTGCATCCGCACTTCCCATATTAGACGATAGATCCAGATAAAGCACCCAGCCAAGTCAATTTCATCTGTACCCCGTAGTCTCATTGTTTCAGAACATTAGGCTTGCCGGTGTCCGGATGAATATACTGTACATGTATTTCGTGAAGGTTATTGGTGCGTATAAGTGAGTGTGGCTTGTTGCGGATGTTTCGTTGTCCTGCATACCAGCATATAGGTCTTGAAACATACCAGACAACGGGATGCATTTCTTGCAGGTATGAACTACTCTAAAAGGGGTCTGCCACTTACTATTTGCAGTTCGAGGTCGGCGATACGGTTTTGTGAAGTCTGAAGACATGTTTCGATTCAACCAATTGGGAAAGCCATGCGATGCGAGCAGCGAACACCGAAGCCGTTCTTCACCCAATAGGTACACGTATGTATTTACGGATATTTGCAATCCAAAATCTCTTCAGCTAAGATTCTAGAAAAGGGAAATGATATAGTGGTACGAATATAGATGCGTTTTGTCCTCGATATAGGTTTTGCACGCAGACGGACGAGTAAGAGGTGTTGTGGTTGTTGGCTTTACGCGCCTCAGCGTCTACGCCGTCTAAATATACTTTCTACCGCACCAAGCTCATCTCATCTTACTGCGACGGCAGCACAAATAAATGCGAACCAAGAGAATTAAAGAAATAATGCGGGAAACTCCAGAGATCAGAGACATTGGTATACGCCGGTGCAAATCAGTAAACACGCAAGCATTTAGGGGCCTTAGCAATGGTTCTCGAGATGGATTGGTGCCATGAAAATTGTTCTGGAAAGAATCCTGCCGCGTTCTGGACGGGGTCGGAGCCAGCCCTGGAGCTTGGGCGGCGCGGGAAGCTCGAGAATAGCCTGAATGTGTTTGGAATACCGGGAGGCTCTATGGCCGACCGACAGAATGGGCAGGCATAGGCTTGAAGCTCAAGGCTCGGTCCCCAATGTTAGGGGAAAATCGGCATGGGCTGGGATTCCCCGGAATAGGGCGAGGGTTAGTATTTTGGTAAGGCTAGCAAGATAAAGTACGGGACCCGTTGGATTTGATGAACGGTATGCCGAATCTTACCTCACCTGAGGGTCTGAGGAGGAACGTAGACGGGAGAGGAAGGTTACGGCTGTGGGATGGCGCAGCTGCATGTTGAATGGGCCGGTATTAATATTCAAGTATACGACAAGTGAGGAGCATATGCTGTCAGTCTCCGTGAATAGCAGCAGAATTATTGTCTTATTGGGGCGATTATTATTTTGATATTTGACGAAATCATAATGGAAGAAGGAGGACAGGAAAGCAGGCGGTCGGTCTTGCAGCAAAATCCGTCTTGCGGAAGAAGCAGCACCACTCATCATGCTCAATGCAGTACAGATGTGCTTGGCAGGTCTCAGGCCGTGTTGTGTGTTGTCAATGATGAAGCATGCCTGCAGTCAGAGGTCAAAAGTATTGACCACCGAAGGCCGGAGTGACAAGTGACATGGTTTGCGGGATTGATGAGATGGCGCTGATCGCGGGTCGGCACACAGATGGGGAAGTAGGAGAGGGAAAGGCTGGAGAAAAGAAGTACATTGGTCAATGTGGATCTGGCGGAGGCAGAATAGAATGCGGCAGGTACTGTAGGCAGGATTAAGCTTGGTTTGGCTGAAGGCAAAGGCGAGGCAATGGTGAGGAGTAGTGAACCATGGGATGTATACAATGGCTGCTGGGTACTTGGGTTGACAGTACAGCTGGCTAGGTGGGTAATAGGAAAAGGACGAATGGAAGTCAACATACCGACTGAGAAATGGACAACTGTTGCAAAGGATGAAAAATAACATGTATGAAAGGGAATGAAGGATCACCAACAATACTGTATGAATCTGTACGGAGGTACTTTGACGTATGCATCCGTGAAGCAGGGCAGAGAGTAAATGCGAGGAAAGCGAGACATCCTGATGCAGTCCAGACCGCACCAGACCAAAGCCAGAACTAGAGCCACAGCACAGCACCACACCACTGCAGGTGCAGTCGGGAAGGAGAAGAAGCATAAATTTGTAGCGGTAAGACTGTACTGTATGTGGATGGTAAGGCTGGAGGGATGGGGTGGGAGGACTGGGTGCTGGGGACATGGGGAGAGGAGAGAAGGGAGAGGAGAGAGGAGAAGGACATGGGAGTAGAGAAGCAGCAGAAAAGCAGAAGAAGAAGGCTTGAGGCTTGATTGCCAAGACTGTCTGCTTATCGACAAGGACTAGCGCCATTTCTGCACCTTCGTCCCTCACTCTCTCTTCCTCCTCACAAGCATCAACGTTCCGGCAAGTATAAACTTTGGACAGCCATCCCTTTCTCCCCCAGACCGAGATTAATTGCAACCAGAGCCGTCCCCAGTCCTCTTCCTTCCACTCCCAGCTTCCCACTCAGAGCTTTATAAGCACCACATCTGCACTCTAAAGACTTCCAAAGACACCGCATCTGCTTACAACCATCTCCCTTCACCGCATCAACAGAATACAATACAATATATACAGACAGACAATGGACTATCCTTACTTTACCACCGCCGCTCCCCAGCCATATCAGTTCCTCGACCTTCCTCCGACTCCCGCGCATACTGGATCCGCCAACTCAGACCACTACAGCAACTCTCCTCCCGTGCGTACCCAGAACCAATTTCATAAAGTCCAGCCCTACTCGCAGCCGTTCCTGACTCCAAAGCAGGATGCATTCGAGTACCAGACTTTCGACACCTTCAATCAGCATTACAACAATGGCATGCAGCCAGTCAAGCCCCCCACGCCCGTCTCCCAGCATAAAGGCTCAATCAGCAATGGCGTCAACCACACATACGAGATGAGCAATGGAGGGGACATGAATGATGATGCCAATAGGAGGGGAAGCAATAGCGACGACGATGATAATATGACACCCGCGCAATCCCGCCGCAAAGCCCAGAATCGAGCTGCGTAGGTTGCCCCTCCACAGCTCCAGCTCCAGTTCCAGCACTAACCCCGCATAGACAACGAGCCTTCCGCGAAAGAAAAGAACGACATGTCAAAGACCTCGAAGCCAAGCTCGCTGCCCTCGAAAAGAACTCCGCCAATGTCGCCGAAGAAAACGAAAGGCTGAAGCTTCAGCTACAGAAAGCCGCGACCGAGAACGAGATCCTGAAAGCAACATCTGCGCATCCTCGCGGGGGCTCCGAACCTTTACCAAATGCCGGACCAATGCGATACTCTCCCACTGATTTCTATACCGAGGTTCTCTACGCGCATGATAATAAGACACCAAGTCATAGGATCGTCACAAGTGATAGTGGTGAAAGGCTGCTAGCTGCAGGTGCCACCTGGGATTACATTATCAAACATCCCCTCTATGCCAGAGGTCTAGTGGATATTGGCGACATCAGTGACAGACTGAAGAAAGTTGCCAAGTGCGATGGGCAAGGCCCAGTGTTCGAAGAGAGAGCAATTCTCGATGCGATTGAGAATAGCGTTGCCAGCGGTAGTGATGAGCTGCTCTGATGTACTGTTACGTTTGGACGATTTAAGCATGAATGGCGGATACCAAGGTGTTTTTGGACGGTGTGGAAAATATGGGCAGGTCATATTCGGGCATAGGTGTTTGGGATTCTTATTTATTTTGAATATCTATGGAGTATTTCCTTTCATCTATTTGGATATGATTGTTTTGCAATGTATTGTTTATGACTGCATTCTCGGACTGAAGTCCTTTCGGATGCTTAGTTGCCCAATTGCTCAAATTAGCTGCTCCAAGCATTGCCCCCATCTTCAAAAGACGTTATGACAGGCGCGATGCTACGTTACTCAAAGTCTCCGATAATTGGACGCCATGTTCTTCAATATCCCCGATCTTCTTTTTCACAGGGGGCTTGCCGTAGGAGCTCATATGACAGGCAGAGGTCAAAGCGATTCGTCCTTCGTCTCCAAAGTATTTCTGAAGGTGGCCATATCAGCAAATTAGATGTCAGCATTCTTATAGTACATCTAAGCCCATAGCAAGCGGCAAGCTTCAGCTACAATCAAGCATCTACATGTTCCCATGTCCCTATCATATCATGTATACCACCTTCAGCAAAGCAATACTACCGAAGCTCCGGTTCATGAAACCCAGGCGTTCAAGTATTGAAACCTAGGAGAATTAAGGCTGCAGCTAGGACGCGATCCTCCGTTCCCCTGCCTTGAGTTGCAACCAGGTGGATGCACTGCTTGTTGGGGTTGTATTGGGCTGTTCAAGGGTCTCCCAATAATACGCCATCTGTACGCATATACACGCATGCTCGCTGCGAACTACATGCAACTGTGCGGCCAAACAAATCCATCCCGCCAACATCACCAACCACAGACGCAACCATCAATAGCACACTCACGTGCGGCTCTTGCCATGCTCCCTCCTCTTCCGGATCGGAAGTCCAACCTCCGCCGGGCACCTCATTCAGGTCGGCGACAACCTTTCTCCTGTCGACCTCTCAACCTCTCAGATCTCGATCTACCTTCCATATACGCAACAGCCCATGCTTCCCACGTGCATGTCCATGTCGTCTACCCTGTCTGCCACAGTACCAGGCGGGCGATCTTCTTTCTTTCCCCACGCTACTTGGCTCGAGCTCGATATTACTACTACCCTACCTATCTGAGCTCCAACTCCAACAAGCCAGCCTATGGCCTGAGCACCACCCATGGCGCTTCCCGAAAACTTTATTTATATCTCCTTGCTTGCCTACCTACCTGCCTTGCCGTCTGACTGGAGTGGGAACATCTACACCGCAAGTATGTCTTGTCCCGGAAACCTCCCTATCCGTCCTGTCTTTGTATCTTATTGGCTAGAATGTACCAATATTTGTTGCTCGATTGAGTTGATCGAGAAATTGGACGATGTTGGTAGGTACGGAATAACAAAGGCACAACATATTCGGGCCTTCTTATTTGAGGATTGCCGAGAGAGTCGTTCGTTCACGCGTTTGGAGCCACAGAATGTTTTGTTTGGTTGAAGAGCGAGGAGGCTGTTTTCTGCTACAGAACGAGTTCAGGAGTTGGGTCAGTGACCTTCTTTGAGACCCAGTCGAACAACAGCTTTCTCTCGCAGATCTATTCAAGCCTTTGCGACCGATGTTCTGCCTCCGTTTTACACACTTCTCGAATTAGCTTCCAGAAGAATCATTTCTTGTCAGTTCCTTGCATTCCCCGCGTTTCATATCAGCTCCTGCGTGGTTACGTGGTTGTGATATAGAGGCAGATGCAATAGCGGAGCGAGGCACTTGACTCTTCAATTCTGTAGCCAAGAAAGTCACTCAACCAGTTACCTACAATTATGTACATGAGTACATGCAATTGCATCTGCACCTATTCCCCGCGTTTCGAGCTTGGGCTTGGTAGGACTACGTACCACTGACTGCCGTGTGCCCCTCCCATATGTACCCACTGGTATTTACGTGGACCTCTCTATATTGACTACATCTATATGTACATGTCATGTACCTCCTCGTTTTGTTACAGCGCATGTATACTTATTGTTTCAAATTCACAGTTCTTAATCCCACCTTCCTCTTCCTGTTTTACCTCGCTGCCTTGTCCTTGCCCTAGTACCTTCCCTCAGCTCTGTTTCTTGTCGTCCTACCCTAACACATGAAATTTAATTCCTCATTCGTTCATCCTAAACATCGATGTTGATACGAGATCGATTATTGATATCTGATCTTCGTTCCATCGGATCTATTATTCCTCCCTAGCCCAGATTCTCGCCTCCGTATTCCTTCTTTCCTCTTTTGACCACTTCCCAAATCCAGCCTTGTCAGTATTACTTATTAGCCCGTTGATAAATCACCTACCAACACCATTCAAGGCAGTAGTTCATGCACACGCGGAGCAAGGACCTCATCTCCGTCGATCTCAACACGGCTTGCTTGGTGTTGATGTTACTGTTGCTATTCCTTGGATGCTACCCTCCATACATACGTGCTAGATGTGGGGCTCCTGCTTCTCTGTGGGTTCGATTCGAGAACAGATATGTTTCTTGTCGAGGTGGAGGATTGTTATATTTAGGAGAGGGTTGGTCGCCGACCTGGGTTGGAGTTGATGGGAGTCGATGAATGGTTCGGGTGAATGGAAGGTTTGTTGTTGGTTGATGCTGAGTTCGTGGTGGTGGTGATCGTTAACAGGACGTCGCCGACCTGGACTGAGAAGGCATGGGGAGAGATAAAAGGGTTCTTTTGCCATGAAGTAAATGCCGGACTGTGCTCGTTAGCCTGGATTTGGCAAACGCTACAGTCTTGTTTGTGTCTCTATGAATTGGAGTACGGTAGTGGACCAGAGGGGGCTGGAAGCCATCATCTGCCTGTTCTTGTATAGGTAGAAGCCGGATTGAGATGAGAGGGTCGGAGCGATACCTCAATGCTGGGTTCTTGTCGGTACTCATCAGTGTTGTCAATGCCGTCCTTCACCGTCAGTTGACCTACTTCTCGCGCTCACAGCTGTAGGCTCATTCCTTTCAACATTTTGCCTGGCACTTGTGCGTGTTATTGTCTTGTCAGTCGCTCTCTGTCAGAAGTTTGATTCCAACCTTGAACTTCAACGGCATGGAAAGTCCTGGTATCGATCAACGTACCCCCCGCCCGTTGGGGAGCGTTGCCTCCGCGGTTTCATTACATTTGATGATATAGAGAAAGTCCGTCTGTCTACTTTCAAATCTCTTCTACGGTCTTAGTGAGAAGATTCACTTCACAAAACATTCTCTTCCAATACGTCTTCTTTCCATTTCTCGTGTATCAAAGCGTGATATACCAAGCTCAGCCTACCTTGTCACTCTCCGGTGGGCTGTGAATAATGCTTCATTTCTGCCTCACTTATGATGTCTAGCCATTGGGCCATCAACTTGATTTTGTATATATACCCATCCTATCTCTAGACAGAAGAGTTCCCCATCCTTCGACATGGGGCTCGGGAAAACGATCAAGGGGTCGACTTGTGCTGCGCGCCCGAACTAGAAATTCTTGCTCTCAGTAAGAATGGATCAGTTGAAGCTAACGTGAGGCTGGTGGCGAGTAGGCTACCGAGGCGTAAAGGAACTTTGAGGTTCGAGGCTGAGGACGAAGGTAGCTGACGAGCATCGAAAATGGTGATGATTTTGACGGCAGCGACAATAGTGAATGTGAACTTTAAAGTGACAGTAGTGCTTTGCGAGTATTGTCTCTTGTATCAGACCCAAGAGCTGTTGGGTTGAGTCAATAGTACAGGATCTAGCGTTTAACAATAGCCTGTGGAATTTGCCTTCCGTAATGCACGTGTGACTGAACGATTGATTTTGATTCAGCTGCAACTTTCTTTGGAGAAGCTCTGTTAATAACTTCTTATGTCTCTCCGTTGCGCCGTTTAGATGCGAGGGGTTTGGGGTTGCCTATATATACTGGTTTGAACAGATGGAGATCCCAAATACGTTTGTGGCACCACTCTCGACACTTTGTGAGCAAGACTGCCTCAATTTCTCCTTTGCTTTACTCTCGAGACATATACTTCATTCTGCAGTCACTTCCGCTTCCCCACCGCCGAAAATCATACAAGAAATCAGCGATCATTCCCGAGGAAGTGGTCAAAGCTTGAAAGGACGGAGATAAGTAAAATTTATGGATTATCTCTCACAGTTGACCCGTCATGACCTGCTGCTCACGAATGCTCAAGTGGGATTGCTTTCTGCATTTTTTGGTCATGATTATACTCCTAGTATGCGAACAATCAAACTCACTTCGCTGTATGCCTTGGAAATGTGGATGGGGTAAGAATGATAGTGATGGAATCCATCACAGTGACAGAGCAACATCCAATCCTGTATAGCCCAAATCCCAAAGGCTCACAGAGATATCGAGAATGACTGTACCGACCTGGATTGACTTGGAGAAATTAGATTCTGTGGATCCACTAGGCACGGTGTGTGAAACAAGTGAACGATTTGAGGTCATATCCCAAGAAGTAGAAGTACATGTATTGGGACTTCTTACTGTTTGAAACATGGATTGCGGAGGACTTTCTGTTTAAGAATTAAGCTTTGAACTTGCCAGACAAGTTTCGTAGCAATTTAGATTGCATTGTACTTCACAACAATTACTCGTGCATTACACTTACAGCTGAGGCTAACCAGAAGAGCACTGGGATATCTCTAGCAAACTTACGCGTTTGTTGACATTTCTACCCCTGCCCCTTGGAGACCTCGATTGCTGTCACGTGAAAGTCATGCTTCATAAACATCAGGCAAAGTGAAAGCGCTGTGCCGGAATTGCAGCAGGACCGAACAAGTGACCACTCTGAAGAACAGATGTTCTAATCACTACACCAGGCTTTTACATGTTCTTTCTTTTCTTGTGAAGTGATCGAGGCTGTTGGCCATTGGCTGGCACCATGCCTAATCCAGGCAAGCGTCTTTCGCCTAGGGACACTGAACCTCGACCTTTTTCTACACCGCAAACTGACTTACTTGATTGAAGCATATCGATCCACTTCTAAAAACAGTAGGAACTCACTCTCCATGAAGATTTGTTTCTTGACTAACAAGGACAGAATTCAGACGAAGATGTCAGCCTCATCAGAATCTCTTGCGGCCCACCTGGCCTATGCACCAGTGCCCCTGAAATTCGGCACCAGTGGCCGCCGCGGTGAAGTCATCCACCTGACCCAACTCGAAATCTACACAAACGTGGTCGCTGAAGTCGAGTACTTGCAATCACTTCCTATCTCTGAAGGCGGTATCAAATCCGGAGACGATTTCTTCTTCGCTCATGACCTCCGTCCCAGCTCCACCAAATTGGTCGAGAATGGCCGTGGTGGTCTCTGTCAAGCGGTCACCCAAGCTTTGAAGGATACTGGAATGAACCCTATCAATCTTGGAGACATTCCTACGCCGGCTTTGACGTACTGGGCTATCACTCATGGCAAGGGCAGCATCATGGTGACGGGAAGCCATATCCCATTCAGTCGGAACGGCTACAAATTGAACACTTCCAAAGGCGAGCTGATGAAGAGAGATGAGCAACCTATCAATAATAGAGTAGCAATCACTCGTGAGAAGCTTCTCAACCAAGCATTCTCAGAGTCTCTCTTCGACGAGCAGGGTGTGTTCCGAAATGTGTCACAGGAGGTTCTCCCTGCAATTCCCGAAGGTAGAGCAGCTTACATCAAGCGCTACGTGGACTTCTTCAAAGGCGAGTCATTGAATGGCGTGAAGCTTTTGGCCTATCAGCATTCAGCTGTCGGTCGTGATCTTTTGATCGAGATTTTCGAAGCCCTCGGCGCTACAGTCACCGCTGCTGGCCGCAGTGACACTTTCGTGCCCATCGACACTGAGGCTATCGATCAAGCTCAACTCGATGTTGTGCAAAAGCTTTATGATGATGCTGGAAAGGGCTTCAATGCCGTCATCTCCACCGATGGCGACAGTGACCGTCCTTTGATCCTTGCTCCCGAATCAGACGTTCTTCGATTCTTCGGTGGTGACCTGCTGGGTATGGTCGTTGCTGAGTTCTTGGAAGTTGACGCTGCAGTGGTCCCCATTTCCACCAACGATGCTATCGATCGTGGACCACTTGCCGCGGTCACTGAGCCAAAGACCAAGATCGGTAGTCCATATGTCATCTCGGGAATGGAGCGTGCCATTGCCAAGGGCATTGCTCGAGTCGTCGGATGGGAAGCAAATGGTGGTTTCCTCACAGGATCCGACATTACACGCAATGGCAATGTCTTGACTGCACTGCCAACACGTGATGCCTTTCTGCCCCTTCTATGCGCACTCTTCGCAGCACACAATCGCAAAACCACACTCCCAAAGGTCTTCGACACTCTTCCTCCACGATTCAGCCGTGCCTCTCTCCTCCGCAACTTCCCCCGCCCTACCAGCATGAAGATCGTCGAGCGCTTTTCTCCTCCCGAAGCCAGCATGCAAGACGTCTCATACCAGAGCGACGGCGTCACCGCTTCAGACGCAGACCAAGCGAATGTTCCTGTATCTGAAGCTGCTGTCAAGAGATTCGAACAGATTCGCAACGACATCCAGACTGTTTTCTCGAAAGAAGCGGGCTTCTCTCCAGTCTCCCGGATCCTCTACACTGACGGCGTTCGAATCCTCTTCGCTAATGGCGATGTAGCTCATGTTCGTCCTTCTGGAAATGCGGATGAGCTTCGTATTTACTCGGTCGCGGACACGCAGGAGCGGGCTGATGCGATTGCTAATCAAGGAGTTGCAGAACCGAATGGATTGTTAAGGACTTTGGAGAAGTTGGTCTCGGCGTAAGTTGGCTTGATTGGAGAAATTGTTTGGTTTTGGGGATCTCAAAAGTCACGACTGCTAGATTGAAGGACGCCATATTGGAACGTTGGCGTAAAAAAATCTTTTGAACATTGAACTCTGTTTCTTGCGTCAATCTATCACATGGAGTCTGGAGATCTCGTGGATCGTGATGTGGAGTCTCGACCCAAATCTCTGTTCACGTGAGCTATTCCAAGTATGAAAGACGAGACCTTGATAATAAAAGAGTGCAATATCGACCAACGTACTTCACCCCCGCAGATAATGATGAAGCTTGGATTAGATTACGAAACCAGGGTGCCTCATGGCTCGTGCCGTCCCGCTCGCAACCTCTCGTACCCAACCGCACACAAGCGGAACGGGACGAAGTCATCCCAACTACATCACCCTTCCCCTTCAATGCATTTCCAATAGAATCCCCTTCCTTCTTGCTGTAATCAAAGCTTCCCTCAAACTAAGTATGGCAACCAACCCAAGGCCAATACTATCGACGCAAGTCTCTACTCCCACAGAACGCCAAGAGTGGAGAGCCCGACGCCTCAAGTGCCCCCTCCCCATCATAACAGCCATCCCAAAAATCGAGCTCCACGTCCACATTGAAGGCACATTATCCCCCTCACTCCGCTGGAAGTTCTCACAAAAGCACAAAATTCCTCTCACAAAAGGCGCAGCCAAGATCCCACTCACGTCCCTCTCAGCGGTGCGAGAGGTGTACACCCAGATCCGCGGCCGAATCGGCGCTGCGTCCGCTGAAGGGAGAGAATGCTTTCCCTTTTTTGAGATTTACTATGGTGGTTTCGAGTTGCTGAGAGATGAGGATGATTACTATGAGTTGGCGAAGGAGTATTTTGAGAGAGCGGCTGAGATGGGCGTCGTGTATTGTGAGGTATTCTTTGACGCGCAGGGTCATACAAGACGTGGGGTGGGGATGGATGTTCTTATGGGTGGATTTAGGAGGGCTCAAGTATATGCCGAGGAGCACTTGAAAGTAAGTCAATTCTTCATTCTTCAAGGTCTGATTGGGAAGCAAGTTGAAAACTCGAAGGTCAAATCCCAATGGATCATGTGCATCCTCCGCGACATGTCGCCAGAATCCGCCATAGAAGCGTTCGAAGCAGCTCTCCCGTACAGAGACATGATCGTAGGCATTGGACTCGACTCCGATGAGCTTGACAGACCACCAAAATTATTTGAAGCTGTATTTAGACGAGCTCGAGACGATGGTTTCAAAATCACGACTCACTGTGATTTCAACCAGAAGGATACCCATGAACATATCCGCCAAGTCGCTGAAGATCTTGGTGGTTCGGGAGCAGATCGCATCGATCATGGCATGAATACTGCTGACCGGGACAAACTCATGAACTTGATTAAAGTGAAGGACATTGGGATGACTATATGTCCATGTGCGTATATCCGACATACACCTGAGAGTGAAGTGTTTCCGAGGATCAAGAAGCTCTTCGATGCGGGGATCAAGATCACCATTGCGAGTGATGATCCGGCGTATATGGAGGATAATTGGGTATTGCATAATTTATATTTGGTGAGAGAGAAGTGTGAGTTCAAAGACCAAGACATGATGCAATTACAGAGGAATGCGGTTGAGGTTTGCTGGGCTTCGGATGACGTCAAGGAGGACTTGTTTGGGAAGCTGGATGAGTTTGAGCGGACTTATTTGAAGACTTGAAACCCCCAACATCGACCATATACACAAATAAACGACATAGGATATTTTTCTGATACTCAAAACCTCTCAAGTAAAGACCGAGTCGGAAAATTCAGTCCTGCCGGCAAAGTGATGGCTGAAAGTGGCGGGCAAACAAGCAAGCGCCAAGGCGCGTGGCAGCACCCTTCCTCCCACTCTTGAGCCTCACATCGGCACATATCGGGCAACGTTCCATTTCTTATCTTTCGGAGGAGCCGAGCAAAAATAATCAGCTTGTCCATCAAGCTTTCTTTTCTCGTCTTGCCTGTGCCGTCTCGGACTCTTGATTCTCTTGTTGACTTTCGGGAAAGAATTTCACGTGACGGATACAGTCACTTCAACATGGCACCACAACCCAACGACACCTCTCAAGAGGAGATCCAAGAAATAAGCCCCTACACACGAGCCCTTTCCAAGCGCGTAATCCGCAAAATCGACATGCGGATCCTCGCCATCATGTTCGTAACCTACAACCTCAACTTCATGGACAAAGTGATCCTCTCCTCAGCAGCTGTCTTCGGCCTCACAGAAGACAATCACTTAGTCGGGAAGCAATATTCCTGGGTATCTTCGATCTTCTATTTTGGATATTTGTTTTTCGAGTATCCGACTACGATTCTCATTCAGAGATTGCCGATTGGGAAATATCTGTCGGGTGTTATTTTGCTTTGGGGTGCGATCGTGGCGTCGACGGCGGCGTGTACGAATTTTGGGGGGTTGGCTACTTGTCGGTTTTTGTTAGGTGTTGCGGTATGCTCTCAAACGACTACATCTTGAGGCTGGATACTGATTGGGGAAAGGAAGCGACTATTTCACCAGCTTTCGTATACGTGACTGCAATATGGTAGGGTGATATCCGGCGACCAAGCAATCCCTTCCATGCCACTTATGATTTACATGGACTCTCGATGTGTCGAGTTACTCTGAGTACACTTACTGACTCCTCGATCAACAGGTATACTCGAGATGAGATTCCAGCTCGGACTGGTGTGTGGTTTGCGGGAAACAGTTGTGGTGGCTTCATTGCCTCTCTTCTCGCCTATGGTATTGGTCAAATCGAGCACCCTCTCCATCCCTGGCAGTGGATGTTCATCGTAAGTTGCAAGTTCTTTGTCAAATTCGACGTTTCATGCTGACTTTCCAGATATTCGGCGTGATAACAAGTCTCTGGAGTGTCTTCGTCTTCTTCCTCCTACCCGACACCATTAACGACGCCACTTTCCTCACGGAAGAAGAGAAGCAGTATGCAGAGGACCGCGTAGTGCTAGGAGGAGCTGGACGTGTAGATCCAATCAACAGCAAGTGGAAGATCGGTCAAGTCATCGAATGCTTGACCGATCCCAAGACGTATTTCTTCGCCGCTATATCCGTACTCACGCAGATCCCCAATGGCGGAACTGGAAGCTTTGGAAACCTTGCTTTGAAGAGCTTTGGCTTTACATCGCTCGAGACAACGCTTGTTACTCTTCCTGCGTCTGTTATTGCCATGTCAACGATCCTGGGTACGGGGTGGCTGGCAAGTAGATTCAGAAACATCACCACGTTCTTGATTATCGCTGTGGTGATCCCGCCCGTGGTGGGGAGTGCGATTATCTTCTCAGTACAGACGAAAGGTGTTCGATTGTTCGCTTACTACTGCGTAAGTACTGAATCGATCTGAGGATATTGTAGCAGCTGACATCTCTCTAGCTACAAACTGGACCTGGAGCGATTCCACTCTCCCTCGGCCTCTTCTCATCGAACTACAAAGGCGTAACGAAGAAGATGACCGTGACAGCCATCATTTTCCTCACTTACTGTGCCGGCAATATTTCCGGTCCGCAGACTTTCAAGACATCTGAGAAGGCTGCGTAAGTCCCATCTCCATCTAGATCTCCCCGCCGGCTAACATTCTCCAGCGGCTACCCCACAGCTTTCAAAGCGATCTTGATCTGCTACGGACTCGTTATATTTGTCTCGCTCGGCTTGAGGATTTACCTGACCTATGTCAACAAGAAGCGGGATCGTGAAGAAGGCGAAGCTGCGGCTTTAGAGGCGGATGTGGCGCCTGAGAAGAGACAGTTGACTGCTGATGACTATGAGGATGTGACGGATTTGTATACACCAGGATTCAGGTATCGGCTGTAGAGTGGCTGCAAAGAGAGATTGTTCGTGAATCTGTGGTGGAGGACATCGATTGGAGACAACAGGGTAGGGGCATGAGGAAGAAAATCGAGCTTGCTCAAAACCCTGGGCTCTTTCGCCTGAGTGCTTTTCAGGACGAGAGCATCATGTGCCACGCCTTGGGCGTCAATTAAATACCTTGCCTGAAGGTTGAGAGATGAATCAAAGAGTTCTGAGCGGCTTCTATAAGATGACGACATACGTATCTAGCCTGGATATGGAATATTAATGACACAAACCATCCGCAGCAACATACATCCTGACAGGATTTGGTTCTGAAATTCCATGGGTAGTTTACCTATCTCACGACTCTCGTTAAAACCTGTATTTTCTGCGAAGGCAAGTTCTGCCTCTTTGCAAATCTAAGCAGCAAAAGAATTCCATAAGACCATGACTCAAATGAATAAATTCAATGAATGAATCTAAGGAATGAATCTAATGAATAAATCCAGGTGACAGTGCATACAGTTGAGCAAATCTATAACCTAGATAGACAAGGTGGTCAAGTACTGACTACCGGGACGTTGTTTCTGGAAATGAAGGCTGGGCAGAAAGAGATTTCTGCCTATACTGCAAGATCTTTGGTCGATGATGCAGGAGGTCAAAGTCTAAGGATCAGGAGTGGCAGAGCTGGTGTGCTTTTCTGCCATACATGATGGCTGGAATGTGTGAGGCGCCGGGAATTTATGGCGACAAGGAGACGGTTTGATCGTAAAGACTCTTGGAAGCTTCGCTTTTTATCACAGAGAGGGAAATCGCCGAAGCTGCTCACGTACGAAGCTCACGCGACAGATTCGCTGCTCAATGGTAAGTTTGTTTTTCAATAACTATCGCTTTTTTCCGCTCGTAGTATTATGTTCATATATACAATCAATTCTCAAACTCTACGGTCCAAGCATCGCCATCTCCCCATATATCGGTTGATTAATTCGCTGCTGGCTGTTTACCCACCTGCTTTGTAGAAATCCTTCCTGCATTTCCTCCACTAACATTCTTAGCAGGAACATTATTCTTCGCCTTCTTAGAGGCGGCCTTGAAAGCTTTTGTGTCTGCCTGGGCTCTGTCATCTATAGATTAGTAACGATGATCGACGTCAACATTAAGGAGGGTAGGCTTACGCGTTGATTGTCATGACCATTCCTTGCTGACAGCTGTTTTTCAGACAATATCAGTAAGTTTTGACGCCAGTGAAGGACGTGAGAGGGAGGGAAGCGAAACAGGTAAATGTAAAAAGTATGAAAGACGTACTGCTTGGCTGCAGCGCAGTACATGTACATTGGCTGAGTATCGTCCTGGACAACCATACTGAATGTCTTGACTTTCGATGCGCCTTGCTGGACAGGCATGAAACCACCTACGCCGATTAGCACTCCCAGATCTCTTCATCTTATTAGGGGTGGTAGACTGACTGTTTATAGCATTCTTAGCTGGCTTGCATGCGGCCTGAGGTCCAGAAGCTTGTGTGGCAGTATGATTTGCAGATACGAATTGGTACTGCACGACGTCTCCCTTGGCGGCATTGATAGAATTTGGAGTGAAAGTGACAGCGTTGGGATTTTGTAAGCTGCCAACAACGACGACGTGTGTTTGGCCTTGTTGCCGAGGAACGATGAGAGTATCCTCGATCGAAGCTTCGACTGTAGAGGCAACTGCGAAGGTTCAATGATTAGCGAAGTAGATGAAAATTTTTGGTCAGAGAAACTCTTACTTGCAGAACCAGCTGCTAAGCTCAGCACCAAATAGAATGTATAGAAAAGCATTTTGATTCTTGAAAGGGCAAGACAGGAACTAGTAGAGAGGTACGTTAAAGACTGTATACAAAATGCAATCGACAAAAGATCGAACGTATTAAAACACCGTACAAGAAGTAATCGAGGCTTGGTCCTGAATGAGGAAGCCAAGAGCAGTCATGGCTGTCTTATATGTACCTCGGGTCTGTGAGCCGGTGGCACATCACAAGCATTAAACACCCGACCCAAAACAAGAAGATTTACGGACCCTGACATGCACCACGGATCATAAAGCTAGATGATATCCGACAGGCAGTCCCATCTTCAGATTCCAAAATTTCCTTCCAAAAAACATCAGACTAGCCTGCGATTGGCTAAGCGAAGAGCCGATTTCAAAACAAGCCATGCTGAAATGAAACGTGGCAACCTCAAGCTTTCAGATTAAGCTTATCGGACGGGAGATCTACTGGAGATCTACGATCCACTTTGGTTTTAGGACTGAACTCCATAGCCTAAAAGAGACATTTGGGCGAGTTCGATATCGAAGATTGCATGAAGGGTCGACATTTCTGAAGTGTAAACTTGAAATGGAGATCTGGCACGATGCAGGCACAGGAATAGCCAAGACTTCCTGTTTGAACTCAGTGCCTGTCAGCCGACCAACATTCCTCGGCAATATGATACTTGAGGAGGCGTTATTCAATCGAGTCATGTAGTGTAGCTTGATATTTCAACGATTCTCTGCTGGTTGGAAAACAACTCGCGTAAGGCAGCGACCCCGCTTTTTGTCAGCATTCGCCATCCGAATTTATGGAAAGAGAAAATCACATCTCGCATTTCAGTCCGGACTTGAACTCCTAGGCTATAGTACATACGCAAGTAAATCAGACATCAATCTTCACTGGACCCGTCCTTCCTTGCTCATTATCTCTTTGGTCCAAACGTCCAACTTTTCTGCGAGCTTCGCATCCTTCGCAGCCCCGCTCTGCCACCACGGCTCCCCGAGACGTTTGAACACCTCAAAGTACATGCCACTCTGCTCAGCCTTCATATCTCGACTTGCCACACCAAACAGACTGCTCCACGAACCCTTGTCCGCAGTGAACGTCAACCCTACCATGCGCGCAATTGGGAAGACTTTCATCAATGACGAGCCAGTCTCCGTCACAGTGTTGGCGAGGTTCGTCTCTACCAAGCCTGGATGTACACACGACACCCAAATCTCGCCTTCACCATTCAAAGCGCTGGCTGAGGCTGGGCCGTACTTCTTGTTCAAAGTCCTTGCGTGCAGAATGTTGGCGAGCTTGCTTTGTCCGTATCGCTGCCAGGGGCCACCTTCCTTGAGTGAAGGGTCGTCGAAATTGATGCCGCCTTTGGGAGCGCCCAGGTGACCAGATGATGTAAGGTTGACGATGCGTACGCTTCCGGGAGGGAGCGATTTGTCGGTTGAAGTGCGTAGCATGAGCGGAAGCAGAAGTTCTGTCAAAACCCAATGAGAGAGATAGTTGGTCTGCCACTGAGCCTCGTGGCCATCTTTGGTCATTTCGAAAGGTGTTGCCATGATTCCTGCATTATTGATGAGGCCGTGCAGCGCGGTTTCCAGGCTCAGAAATCGGTTTGCTGCTGACACTACGCTAGCTAAATCCATGAGATCCATCTGGAGGAGGTCGATGTTGACGTCTTTCAGAGGATACATCTTCTTGATATCGGCAATGGCGGCGTTGCCTTTCTCCTGGGACCGGGAGCATAAGTACACATGGGCACCATGTTCTGATAAGTGAGCAACTGTATAGTACCCTCTGTAATTTGGTTAGCGACATATTTACGGAAGAAACAAAGAATACATACATGCTAGAGTTCCCACCTGTGACTATATACACCTTTCCCTTGAGATCTGGGAGAGTATCTGGACGAAAAGTCATGACCGATAAATTTTGAGGCAGACTGACGAGGAGAAGGCTTGAATTTCGAAGTTGTTTTCGAAATAAAAAAACAGGAACTGAGATGTCTCGGTTCAGATGAAAAACTACCGCGTTTTGATGATGTTGATTGATGTTTGGAGTGCATTGGCACAGCGCATCGCGAGAGTATATGTAGCATTTCCGGGTTGGCACATTCATACCCCGATACTCGAATCTTCTTGTGAGCAGAGTGCATATTCCATGAATCGGCGATATCTCCGAATCTTGTGTGAGCAGGCTGCATGAGATATCTTCGGGCCCATTATCTGTGGCTATTGTCGGCAATAAGAGTCAATGGCAGCGGAGCTCAATAGAGTGACGGATATGACGCCCACTGCCTATATTATCTTGGTCACTCCACAATTTTACAGTGTTGTGAGCAGGCTGCATGACGCTAATGGGAATTCGAATCAGATCGATCCATTTTCGCAGCCCCTGAATGCTGCTGACTGCTTGCGCCTCATGATGCGCAGCCGCCGTGGCGTGGCCCCACCAGGCTTTGGCCGTCAGCATGAACAACGTCCGTCTCGAAAACTTACAAGCCGCATTCTGTCGTCGGTGTTCTTCATCATACTTGTGAGCAGGGTGCATGAATAAAAACGCAACGTCATGGATGAAGGTCGGAATACAGAGGATAGTAGCGTTCAATTGACGCAACATTGCCGTCACCCTAGCTCAGAACCTACCCAACTCATGGTAGACTACCTCCAGCCCGACTACTCGATAAAACCACAATCTAGGATTCAAGTCCGAATCTCGTCGATGCCACAATTGGCCGAGGTATGTGTCATTATGTCAATTCAACTCCAGCCAGTGCAACGATTTTCACTTGCTCACCGGGGTTAGGCATTAAGAAAAGAGGACGATTGGACTGGCACCAAGGATGCTGCAGCACGTAGGCGAGCACAGACCAGACTCAACACAAGAGCATACCGTAAGTATTGGCTCATATCGATTCTGGTTCCGGAGCCCTGATCTGGACTACCAGTGACAGTTTGTAGGAAAACGCAAAGCCCTGGCCAAGAAGAAGGAAGCTTCGAATGCATCAACGGAGGTTTTGGTCAATTCAGAGCCGCTCGTAGAATGCTGGGACTTTGAGCTGCAATCAATTTCCCTTGTCCCAGCATCGCGGGCCAAGCAGTTGTATAATCCGAGAAGACCGCTGCTGCCAAACAGACCGGGTGCCAAGCATTTTGACATCCTCTTCCCACTCTCTCCGGATCATCTTATCCCGCTCCTTCAGATTAATGCTCTTCGCGCGTTGGCCGTCAATCGCACTTTGATCTCTGGCATCCTTGCCACACCGCTAGACTGTGCTGGCAGCGCAGCGGAGGAAATCATTCATACCATTCCATATCCTCATAATCCCGAAATTATCCCCCCAACACTGCTACCGACTGTCCTTCAACAGACAATGCCACACTGCGACTGGATAGACTTGTTTCCGTCACCCGAAGGACGAGATCGCTTGATCCTAGCCACTGGTACCTTCGACGAAGATGAGCTTTGGGCAGACTGTATCGGTGGACTTTATGAAGGGTTTCCGGATGAAGAGATTACCAAACGCGGCTTCGTCGCTTGGTCCCCTCCTTGGGATATCTCTGGCTGGGAGATGTCGGAAGGATTTGTAGCTAAATGGGGATGGCTAGTCAAAGGCTTGCCAGGAATCTTGGAGGCGACGAATCGATGGAGGATTGAGAGAGGAGAAGATCCGTTTCCAGATGATCACCAGGCATCGTAGCCAAATGCATCGTGGTGCTCAGGAACCTTGCAGGCAGGAGAGTCAGGGGAAGCTCACGCGATCATGAGGTCATAAATATTCGTAGCGAATGTTCTCACTTCTTTTCCAGGACGGCATATGGAACACTGCAGAGAGGGCCGGTGTATGTTCTCCGTGCCTCTAAAAATCGCGGTTCTTTTTCGCTTCTAATGCTTCCGTTGAGCAGGCAATCGGCTTCCGCCTGTTTTTGTGTTAGCCGCGACCTTCTTAAACGAGACCCTCTTCGCAGGTAGCGTACGGCCAACAATGCAAGATCGTCCTCGGCTGCCTATACAGGATCTCCAAAAGTCCTTGTCGCATCCTAAAGTTTCCTACGCTTATCGCTATATTCGGTCGCTGAGTGGCGGTGCAGGCGGCACAGCCCAATCGGGAAACGAAGGATCTCCGCTAGTGCACCACCTCTGTATAAACCACGGCTCACAATTTCGTACTTCGCTCGCATTCGATCCAACAAAGCTCCAAGCCTGGAAGATAAGCGATACAACGAAGATGGATTCAACAGAAGCAACCACGGCCCGTCCTTCCAGCCAAGACGATGCCCTCACAGATACTGGCGTAAGCGGCCCGAATGTCAACATCGCTGGCGATGATAGTAAGAACGAAATTGAAGATGATTTGCCACCCGAGCAGAATAGACGACCATGGCGGCGGAACGATAAGGAACTCGAGGAGCTAAATCTCGAATCTTACAATTTCATGGAGATCAATTTCGAGACAAAAGAGATGCGATTTCTGGCTCTCCACCCGCACAATGGCAGGCCAGGTAGTCCATTGAGATGCTCACTCTCGATTGAAAAGCTTGAAATATGTGAGCCATACACGGCCTTGGTAAACACAAGAGGAAACCCTTTTGACACGGCCCATCTTGTCGTCATTGATAACACTATCCTTGCAACATCCCCAAACATATGGGTGTTTCTGAACGACATTAGAGATGAGACAGAGAAGAAGAGGTTCTGGTTCCGGGACATCTGTATCAATCATCTTTTACCTGAAGAGAAAGCCGAATACTGGAATCAGGAATGGATGGGCACAATGAGCGAGCACGCAGAGACTGTCATAGATATGAGCGAAGCCATCATGACCATGTGGGATCAGGGAAAGCTTGTACCTCCATTCCCACCTCGGCCCCGAGACGACAGATCCTACGGAGACCTGGACTTTAAGATTCACAGCCCAATTCCCCTCGATCTGGCAGCCGAATACCTGAAAGGGGTTGCTGGAATGCCTATGCATAAATATTTGCCTCTCGATTATGTTGCCAACGAAACCCGGATCATCACGCTCTTGAGTGCACCAAACTATGAAGATCCTCTGGTCGGGCTTATCGGGTATAATCCGTTGAACAATCAACTCAGCTTTAACTGTCTTTCCTACACATGGGGAACTGAGGAAGCGACTGAAGTGCTTGAGCTCAGCGGACAGAGATTTCTCATCCGGAAGAATTTAGATACTTTTCTACGCACGATGAGGAACTCGGGAGGATCGTACATAAGGTTTTGGATTGACGCTGTATGCATCGACCAAAATACTGTTTCGGAGCGGAACAGACAGCTGCCTCGTATCACACAGGTATACGAAGATGCTGATGTGGTCGCTTGCTGGGCAGGCGAGCCTGATGCAGTCAGTAACATGGCGCTTGGGCTCGTTCAAGATTTAATTCCAACGCATTACGCAGGCGGAGGATTATTGTTCGAGACAGGATGGCTCGGAGTGAAGGACAGAGAAGATTTTCCCCGGCGACTTGCAGCTCTGTATCGATTCTTATGTCGTCCTTATTTCCGCCGTATTTGGGTGGCTCAGGAGATTGCAGCTGCTCGACGTCCATACATTGTTTGTGGCAGAAACTATATCGTAGAGTGGAAGAGACTCGACCATGCGACGTGGCGCTTGATGGACATTTTATATTCCGACAAAGAATTGGTGGAGAGAATATACGCTGCCGATCCATCGTTGAAGGACATTCCACCGAGTGAGCTTTCCTTTGCACGACGTCTTTTCTATCTTCGGCATTTACGACACGGTAAAATAGACGAGCTTGAAGAGAACTCGAACACTCTATTGGTGCAAAGAGACGAGCCATGGTGTGAAATCCCGGAAACTGCCCCAGGTATCTTGGATGTCGTTGTTCTGTGTCGAGACTTTCAGAGTACGGTATCACAAGACAAGGTGTTTGCTCTTTGGAACCTGGCGACCGATACCAAAGGGATGGATTTTGCCATGGACTATACCAAGACTCTGGCCAATACCTGGCTTGAATTTGCAGTCGCAGTCGCCAACAAGGACAACAGTCTTGACATAATATGTGCTGCCGAGGCAACTGTCGCTACTGGACTAGAAATACCATCATGGTGCCCTGACTGGAGTACGCCAGCGACTGTGAGTAGCATGGTCCGCAGAACTCACATCCCAATCACTCTGATCAGGGCCATAGCCGATATTGGTGGACCCATGTACAGTGCTGCCGGATCCGCGGGCTTGAAATCAAGGTTCACGTTCAGTGGTTCTGTTCTCCAATGTGCAGGTGTAATTATTGACGCCGTCGGACTCGTCGGTCCTTACGAGCCAAATGATGCGCATCTCGGCGAGCAGCCTGTCTGGACTGACTGGATGGAGATGGCAGCTGGAGCACTGCAGTCTGAGGAAGATGCCGCGCTGCCTGTACTGGATCAGCAGTTTCAAGCACGGTTTTGGGGTATGCTGTACGGCAGAGCTGAAGGAGGATCCGACGATCTGAGGAGATATATACCGGGCTGGGATGGGAAAGCTGACGCGATGGTCAAGAGCGACGGACGTGAGGTGGCGAACATCGTGACGAAGGGGCGTACTTTGATCATTACCGAGGATGGCTTCATGGGATTGGCACCTCATTATGTGGAAGAGGGAGCAAAGATCGCAATATTGAGTTGTTGTAGCTCACCGGTCATTCTGTATGAGAATGGGCATGGTACACATAGATTTGGAGGAAGTTGTTTCGTTCAAGGGTGGATGAGAGGGCAAATGTTGACAAGATTTGGGACGAGTGAGGAAGAAGCGTGGGAGTCTATCGAAAATATGGAACGGATCAAAATCGTATAATCTCATATCAAGCTCGAACAATACCACCAATACGAGAGGGGAGTCTTGGCTTCAATGGTTTGCGGGTGATTTAAGGATCAATGGAGTTGCCAAATGCGCCCAGAGTTCACGAAGTAATGAAAGAGACATTGTAAGCAGCATAGCGACATAGTATAGTGTGAGTAAAGAATAATTGATACCTTCCAGCCCACCGTTAGACTTGACTTCCTTGGCCAGTTGAATTCCCAGCCCCATGCCCATCTTCGATTTTCTCAACCACAACAGCCGTTCCATAAGCACAAACTTGCGCATACGTATTCACCTGAACTTCAACATCAGCGCAGTAATCAGCATCATAAACAAGTCTTTTACCTCTCCCTGATCAAACCTCATAGCAATAATCGCATTGCCACCCTTCTGCAAACACTCCCCCACCAACCTCTCCACCGCCGAATTCCTCGACGAATACATCAGCGTAGTAAAAAATCGGATCTCACCACCAACAGCCGATTTCAAGAAGGCTCCGAGATCAGCTCCCCAATTGCGAGCTCGAACCGTGATGCCATAGATAGTGCCGAGGACTTTGACGATACGGTAACCGGGGAGGTCGTTCATGGTTGAGATTATGACGCCGTGCGTGTCGACGAAGGTGCTTGGGACTTCATTTGAGGTTTCATTGGGTTTGCTTTGGTTGTTGGCGTTGACTTTGGGGGATTTAGTTGCCATGGCCTGTATTTGAGGCGGATCTCGACCGGAGATTGTAGACTTGTCTCTATCGTGATTGAAATCGAAATATAATTTTGCGGCGACCAATTTTTACTTGCGTGTTTGTCCCTTTCGCAACATGCGATTTTCGCGAGCATGATTTTTTTGGGACAGATTTCTAGACCTATATATTCGTTGAAGCCTACCAATGCCTCAAAATTGGTCAGGTGGCCGTGGTGCAATTATCTGCCGATTCTTACCCCGCCGTATTCGTTACCCGATTGGGCTTCATCAAAACACCAAAATCCCGCAAATGGTCCTAGCCGAAGCACCGGACAGGAGGACTATTGCCAAAAAAAAATATCCCTTGATTTATCTCTTCATTCAAAGGCCACATTGGAGAAGCGGATCGGTCCAGCGCTCTGGCACTAGAGTGCCAGGGCCTCTATATTTTCACCTGTTAGCTGTTCAACCCACCCTCGAATGCACTCCAACTTTGTATAGCAAGGATATTCCTTTTGGTTGCAACCAATTACTTGATTATTATTTGTACAATGCAGAAAGTTCATTCGCACCTCATGTCCCATAAATTGATGCCAAAAACCCTCACAACAAGAAAGCGCACTGTAAAAATACGACCGCAAGAACCGCGAATTGAACCGGTGGAGAAATCTTGACACTGACGGACTCCCCCGGATCTTCCTCTTCCGCCTCTGTACATCTCGTCAGCTTATCATTCTCTACATGAACAGCCAACGGCAGTTCGGTGAGATAGAATGCGCCTTGAGAGTGGTACTTACCAACACCTTGAATTGCTGGTAGCTCAGTAGCTCCAGCTTCCAGCTCGACGATGTTGCTCTCTGTTGCATTTGGATTTGCTTGTGCGATACCAAGCTGTAAGTTCGGCATATCGTACACGACATACGCACTTCGGAGGAAAGTGTCACCGAGTAATGCTAGAGCTGGCTCTGAGGGAAGGCCAACGAGGGCCGATGACTGGATGCCGAAAAGGCACGAGTTTTCCTGCGTATCTAGTATCAGCACGGTCACAAAAAATTATGTTTGACCTCATCTGCTGCCAGTTCGATAAGATCTGGATTATGGAGAAGTATAAATCCTTACGGGAACGTTGAGAGTCGCGAGAATGTCGCTGTATGGGCCAAGATTATCGAGAATCAGCTCCCTGAACGGGACTTTGATCGTTGTATTACCAAATGCAAAGTTTAGACTGAACCCAAAATCGGCATCGTTTGCCAGGTCGCAGTTGATGAAAGCAGCCTCCAGCACAAGACTCACGGGAAGAGCAGCAAAGATATCCGTGGCCATGTCAGATGGCAGTAACGTGACTGTGGATCCGGAGTCGAAAATAGCTGTTACATTGCCGGGAGTCAGAATGCTGTCTCTTGCAGAACTATTAAAGGATATTTCCGAGATAGTCGCGACATAAGTTTGGATCGGAGACGAGGGTGAGATGATGTTTTCGATTGGTAGTGTTGCGAGGTAACCAATGTACTTCATCGTGTCGATCCCGCCGAAGAGAACATTTCCTGCCGATGCTTGAAGAGTGTTCTGAAGTCATTAGTACATACTGATACAAAAGAACATCGCAAAAGCTGACCAGATACATGCTGAATGCAGCTCGAGTAATATGTCCCCGTGCTGCCATGTTCTCCACAATCGTGGGATATTGCTCAGGTGATGAAGAGCCCGTGCTAGGTCCTAAGCCCAGTACGCCCTGGTGTTTTGCATCGTTATTTGCCAGTCCAAGTTGCTGGTTGTCGATCTCCACACCGGCAATGCGAAGTGTATCATTGAAGATATTCCCCAGGATGTTTCTTGTGTCGAGATACGTGATGTTCAGGCCACCGGAGTTGGTTAGCTGGTAAGTTGAACTATCGTTTGGTGAAACTTCGAGTTGATGTTGTCAGTCTTGGAACCCTTGAGTAAAGAAATTGTGGTACAAGAAATCGGGCCTACAGAATCGATCGCAGCCTATGAGAGCCGTATCATTGCAGATATCTGACGCAACAGAATTGACCCAAGTGTCGCTACTACCCGTGTCAAGATGTAGGGTAAGCTTCTGGCCTGGAGTGCCGACTTCAATATCACTGTAATAACCTCCAGCTGAGATTATGTTCTGTGCGGAAAGATTGAAGGCATCGCGCTTCAACAGAGACAGTACCTCATGCGAACGATGTTGGAATCGTTTCTGAAGGGGAATACTGATGACTTCGGATCGAACAAATGTGCCTGCTGCTACGAGCAGTGTGAATAATGAAGTGCGCATATTCCGTCCCCGCTCAGTAGTGTTGAAGTTATGGTGGTATGGTTGGATTGAGACAGCTCCTAAGTTTTCATAGGAAAGTATCTTTCAGCTCAAGGCAATAAAGGTAGGATTTTTGATTGAATCTCTGATGGATTGCACAGCCTTGCAGCAAACTTGGTAGCGAATCTGGAGTCATCCATTCGAGCCACCACACAGCCGTATGACAGGACGGCTCCGCATCCGCGTTTCCGCACTCCCATTCTTGGCATCTTGGCTGCTCAGAAACAAAACAAAAAATCGTATCTCGTTTATATATTCTCGCTTGGCTGACGTACCTTCCGTACCCCATTGACAATCCCAGTCGGTGATGTCTGGCACAGAAAGTTATTAAGATGCAGACGCAACAGAGCCACAGCAGAGCTCAGGAGAAGCATGGGTGGCACGGAAAAGAAACCAGGGGGCGTGCATATCTGATCGGAATACCGGAATGCTAAGGATCAAATTGTAACGTTTGAGGACAAGCCATTGAAGCCAAGTATCTTCATTCTTCGCATTCGCGGTTTTGAAGTGCAGGCTGGCGATTTGCCGATAATTTTTGTCATACTATGAGGTTCACTGAATAAATACAAGGCTCAGCTTTTCTGTCTATTGTCGCTACTATCAAGGAAGGAAGGATTACCTAGGTACTCTTGCCCATCGATACCCTCACGTGGTCAGTCAATTACATAAGCAGCGTCTAAGAGCACGGACCATTACAAATATATCCATCTACCATTAGACTTCTCTGTTCCAGCATTCTACCATTAACCTCGCAACAATTGAATACTACACATATTCTTCACCACGGTTCTTCTTCTCTTTCTTCTTTTGTGCGGACTCGCCAAAGTACGACCTGATCTGCCTATAGCCTTGCAAGTAAAACCAGGAGCAGACGTATATGAAGACGAAGTTGAACAGAACGTACGCTCCGAAGATCCAGAAGTCTCTCCAAAAGTTGCGCACGAAGACGTTGAAGCCAACTCCCTGTCAAAAAACATTAGTATGTGTCTCTTGGATGGGAGCGTTCACACTTACGAATTGGTCACCGTTCGCAAACTGGCAATATCCGCAGAGCCCGTCAGGCAAGGTCTGCACATAACCCCCGGCTTGCATGATATACGAGCCCATGTATCCGTCGCAAGTTGAACCTGGCGGAGGTTGGACGATGGCCAGCTCGTCCCGGGAGCATATCACGGGCACCTTGTGTATCACCAAACCGAGCATGGCTTCCAGCAAGTAGGTGAATGGCGTTACATGGTACATCCACTTCCAGAAATCAGGCAGTGCAAAGAACGGTACTGCAATTCCACAGAATGAGATGACGAACATGAAGAAAAGGGGAATGAAGAAGGACGCGAGCCCTTCGGACGGGGAAAAAGCTGCGATGCCTTGTCCGAGCCCCAGGTAGAAGAGCTCGTACAAGACGATGAGCATCCAGATCTTGAATGGAACTAGGTCGCCTCGCGGAAAGCCGATGCCAAAGTACCAGCACATCCAGTACAGAGTTCCTGCGAGGATGCGGTAGGGAATTTCCGACACGACAGCTCCTGTGACAAAAGCAAACCAGCTATAGATCTTCGCCTTGGCCTCGCGCGACGCATATAGGTTCCGCGCCTCGAGAAAGCGTGGCTGGAGCTGCTGCATGAGTGGCGGTGCAATAATGAGCGTCATGAACACGGTGAAGAGTCGAGACTGCATGTCAATTTGCGAATTGCCTAGCATCCAAAAGCTGAAGGTGCTGAAGAGGCCGACGAAGATGTGGAGGACCAGGACGCCCATCACGTAGTCTCGGCTACGCCACATAGAACTGAAGGAGCGATGTACTACCGTACTGATCTGGTCCCAAATGGGCATGGCGTACTCAGAGGCGCTCTCAACGCGAGGGCGGGAGGCACTGTTCAAGCGGACCAGGTCTTCAATCTCGCGTGTCAGGCGGGCATTCTCTTGCGACCGGCTCCAGATATCGGCCCAGTCGCTGCCCTTTTGGTCAGGGTTTCCTGCACCAATAGCCTCGAGCATATATTCGGCAGGATTCGCGTTGGGCGGGCACGCCGGCGCGCCGTTCTTTTCCAGGTAATCAATCAATACTCTGCTGCCAGGCCCCAGCTCGCCGAAATACACCATACGGCCCCCCCGCTTGAGCAAAAGAAGCATGTCGAAATACTCAAAGAGGATAGCTGATGGTTGATGGATCGTGCACAGTATAGCCTGGCCAGCATCGGCTAACTTGCGCAGCAGGCGTACGATGTTAGCTGCAGCCAAGGAGTCAAGCCCCGAGGTCGGTTCATCCAGGAAGATGAGTAGTTGGGGCTTGCTCGCTAGTTCAACCGCGATGGTCAACCGCTTGCGCTGCTCCTGGTTCAGACTCGTTCCTTGCTTGCCAATTACTGCTCCAGCAATGTCCCGCATCTCGAGAAGGTCAATAACCTCCTCACAGTATCGATACTTCTCCTGGAGCGGTATATGCCGAGGTTGACGGAGCGTTGCCGAAAAACGAAGGGCTTCTCGGACCGTCTGGGTCGGCTCATGGATATCCATTTGCTCAGCAAATCCAGTGGAGCGCTGAAATGAGCTCGGGAGTGGGTGTCCGTCCACCCGAAACGCACCTGTTATGACGCCGAACCGGATCCGCTGCGCGAGGACATTCAGGAGTGTCGTCTTACCGGCGCCTGACGAACCCATGAGGGCGGTCAGCTTACCCGGCATCACGTATCCCTGGACGTTGTGCAACAGCCGTCTCGATCCCTCCTCGTAAGGAATGGTATACTCGACATTTTGCCATGTGAACGTCGATTGCGCATCAGCGCCTAGAGTTGGAGGACGCACAGTTTCTGCGAGTTCCTTGCTGTCAGGCTTTTCGGACAGGTCGAGCACAGAGCCGTCATCGTCAGAGTCCTCAACATCGGAGTCCTCTTGAATCGTCTTCTTCTTGCGCGGAGCCTGATCTCGTTTGAAGATGGTGACCCCGCTGCTGCCTTTGCTCGGACCTTGCAACTCCATGCCCAAGGCCGTCACGCCGACGAAGAAGACGAAAAAGGCAAAGATAATGCCCAAGTTGCGCCAGAGATGAGACTTGCGGAACCCAAAGGAGGCTTCCAAGTAGTCTCTGCCGCGGACTGAGGTCGCGCCTGGCCTGCTACCTTGCACGGTGCACGACTGGAATTGCGGGAGCACCGAAGGGCCGACGGGGATCAGGTTCGGGGATACGCAAGCGATGTCCAGACCGTCGAATTCGTTCACCATGAGTGATTCGAAACAGTACTGGATCGGATTCAACCAACGCAACCATGCGAGCCAAACTTTCATCTTCTTCGGCGGAATGATGTAGTCAGTGTAGACGACCAGGGCCTGCATGCCCAAGCCTGTTAATCGGGTCGCCGCGTCTAGCGAGGGTGCTGTCGCTCCAATCGCACGAAACGCTGCGTAAACAGTCATAGTGAGTAGGTACAAGAACAAATTGGCGATGAAGAATCGCGAAACCGTCCGTTGTAGTCCCGACATTAAGTACACAATCACGTTGAAGATTGTGACTTGCACAAATAAGAGAGGAATGTCGAGCAGGGTCTGGGCGATGGCGTAGGCGGCTGGACGATAGAAAGAGAAACTTTTGTGCTTGATCAGAAGCGGGCGGGCCTCGAACGCGGCTGCATTCACACGTTAGCTTCGACAAATCTGAGGCAGGAGCAACGTACGAGTCAGTTCCGCAAGAGCGAGCAGAGCATTGAACAGAAGCATAAAGAATAGCACGCCTCCACGAAGGAATATGCCGTCAGACGTTTTCGGCATGTCGAAAAATAAGGAGCCTATGACGAAGGCCTCGAATAACACACCGCCCCACTTTCCCACTGTGCACGTCAGTAGGTAGGATCGTAGCATGTCCTGGGGATCACTTACCGAGCGTTTGAGGGTCGCCTCTAAGGACCAAAGCCTGGCGATGGGCGAGAATCCACACCTGCTTCCAGAACGGCAACGCGTAGTTTTTAGTCTTAGTGGCGCTCGACTGTGCGTCTCTTCTCTTCTCTATCATGCCATACAGCCTGGATTCGAATTGTGCAATGTCAAGGAGATTGCTGGATCGCTGGTCACTGAGCCGGAATGCCTCCGCAAACGCCCGCGGGTTCTGCGGGATCCAGTCCTCGAACCCGGGGCGTATCTTTCGCTGGTGCTCACTCGACAACGACGTCAAGAAGTCGGCGCTGGTCGACCGGTCGGGCATTTCAAATCCCAAGTCCTTGAAATACTGCACGGCGGAACGAGTGGGCCCAAAGTAACAACACTCGCCTCCGTCGATGAGTAGGACCTTGTCGAAGTGGTTCCACATGTCCTCGCTGGCTTGGTATAAGCCCACAGCGGTGGACATGTGTGCTGTATTTGTCATGGACCGCAGGATGCGAATGTACTCAAGTGCAGCGCTCGAATCAAGACCCCGGGTTGGATCGTCCCAGCACTGTGTCGAGGCCTTTGTGACCAAGGCCTCCGCAATGGACACGCGCTTCTTCTCGCCCCCCGACACGCCTCTCTTAAACTCGTTTCCGACGATAGTGTCCATAGTGTGTTCAATCCAGAACACCTTGGTCGCCATTTGGAAGAACTCTCGGACATAATCCTCTCTCGTCTCGCCTTCGGTTCGGGAGTGCGGCGCCGGTGCCCTTGATTTGAGCGCGAACCGCAGTGTGTCCTTGACCTTGAGCGTAGCATAATGCAAGTCCGCCTCAGGGTTGTATAATACTTCACTGCGAAATTTCGACGCTATCGTCTCCGCACTCTCACCCCCGTATGAAACTTTGCCGTCTACCCTTTCGAACCCGCGTCGCTGGTTGCCTATCACTTTCAAAAACGTGGATACGCCCGATCCCGGCCTTCCCAGGACGAGGAGCATTTCCCCAGGCCGTATGCAACCTGTAAATTTGTTCAGGATAGTCTTCGTGGACGGTGATGCATCGGCTGCTCGCTGTCCAGAAAGTTTTCTCAGCGCTCGAGGGATACCGAGAAATACGTCCCCCATTGTCGGCTGGATCGCGTCTCCCAGCGCCTGGCCCTTGACAGTCACATTCTTGAAAATCACGCCGAGGTGTCTAGTCCTTTCCTCCTCTGATTGCTTCTGTCGGACGCGACCAAAGATCTTCTCCATACGTTTATCGAGCTCTTTCACGTTGTACTCCTTCTGATCGCTCACGGAGCTTATTTCCGTGACGCTGCCGAACTTGCTTTGATGCCTCGTCAATAGCTGCGCCGTGTCGTCGTCGGTTGTCCTCCGGCTGATGAAGGGTCCGGACCGTAGATTGAGCGTCATCCTGGATGACAGGTCGGAAGGTAGTCTTGCGGTTCGCCTGGCATTCCGCCTAGCATTCGGCTTTTTCCATTTCGGTGAATAGACGGGAAGTGTGGGCGTTGTTGAATCGCTGTCTGACGGAATTTCAGCCTCCGTTGGAAATATCGTGCTCTTCCTCGGTGACGATGCCGTATCGTTCCTATCCACGTCCAGCGCCTCAGGAGGCGTAGTGGCATTCAGAACCGTCACGTACGTAGTATCCCGTTGGGTATAAGACGTAGTTGTCCCAGGGATTTCTAAACCCACATTCAACGAGCCAGTCGTACCGTTCCAAGTCTGACGCTGAGAGGACATCGTATCGAATTCGACGTGGACTATTAGATACAAGAAAATACTATCAGGCGAGAAAATTCAAAGGCATAGTATACTCAATGTTGGGCAGACAGGCGGACGCGAAGCCATACACACCAAAGAGAAAACTAAGTGGTATCTAGGCACTCTGTGGTCGTAGTAGAGTCTTAAGTGATACGCTTACATCGAACCTCGCATGGTTCTGGCGAGATCGCCGTCAGATACCAGGTGGAGGCCCGCAATGAGCCAGCACGAGAGTTCTCGCGTCTTCTGCTGGGTTGCGTGCACCTCGTCAGGATGTTTTGCATGTTTCACTAGGAGAGCTGTTTCTTCGACTTATCGTATCGCTACCTGCAAACAAGGTTCGAGTGGCTCGTGGTTTGGGAGGGTGGATGGATATGTTTCGACATGGACCAATTAAGCAACATCACCTATGCCCCCCCACGCAAATCGAACCGAAACATTGCGGTTCGGGATCAATATTTGGAAGTCACGGTACAGGTAGAGTGATGGACGTATCCAATCTATTTCGCGTTCAAAGCGGATCGTGCACAGACTTGGTTCGATCGATTCCCGTATTTAGCTTTTGACTAGATTGACCCGTTCTCGCGGGATGCTTGGCGAAACCCCAAACAACGGCAACGCTACCGTTTCCGGTACTTATAGACGCGAGTACCGTCAGAAGTCAAAACGAAAAACGATGCGAGGGATTCTCGCAAACGCTCAGATCGTTCCCGAGTATGTCAATCGCGAGCGTTCTGTGCTCGACTCCACATGCTTCAGACAAGCTGAAGTGATCACCCATGCGAAGTCTGTGCGATATTCTAGAACTTCTATGGAAACGGACTGTACACGGGAGTACCAGACAGTGATTAAGCAAAGCTTATCTCTCGCATGACATGGACACAAGTCGATCAAAGCTTGTTTCTCGCGCGACGAATGCCTGCGTGTTCCTATCGAAAAGTAAACACACACTGAAGGAGAAAAGTCGTGAAATCAAGAAATAGGTATTCGAATTACTCAAGTTCTCATGTGGCTAATCTGCGTTGAATCACCAGAACTCCAGGAGCTGGTTTCAATGTCTAAATTTTCTTCAATTTTTCAAGAGATCAACTAACGCTAGTACTAAGTATTTGGTGTTGTGTACAAAAGTGGCTGGTCCATGTAATTTGGCGCGATTGTCTACTCGCTTGTAAGTGCATATTTACTCCAAGTCCCTCTCAATTGCCAGGAGAGTCCAAATGATGTTGACAACACTCTGAATTCCAAACACCACAGCGGTCAACCAGAAGGTTAACGCTCCATTCCATGCCAAGGGTCCACTCTTCACGCAATGCATCGCAATACCTGATGACAAGAGGATGGGCGACGCGAAATTGACCCACCCGACAAACATGGGAAACAATGGCTTCGGTCGGTGGTCCATGAATACCGCGAAAGCAAAGGCCCAGTTCTGCACGATGAATGGCGCAAAAGGCATGAACGTCATCATCCAGCTCAGGTCGTTCAGCGCTTGCGTGATCTCTGCCGGTCGGTCCAGCCGATAAGCAGTCGTGGCGAAGAAGATAGCAGGTACGGAAAAGGTAATGCAGGCCCATGCGCCAGAAACCTCTTGCGCTGAGATGAGAGTGTGGCCCACGCCAGGTATGCGTTTCATCTGCTGGGACATCGCAGCCGTGAATGAACCGTAGAAGGCGCCGGAGAGAACGAAGAAAGACGCGCCCACTTTATAGCCCACGTTGTGGTCCTTGTAGTGCTGCACAACTTGCTGGGCCGAGAGGGAGGGCGCGGCCGGAGGGAAGTTTCCCGAGGCGATGAAAAAGACGAAGGAGAAGGTGGTGTAGATAAGACCGCTGTAAGCACATGCGCGGTCGATCATCTTGTTGGTAATGTGAAGCTTTCGGGATGAGGAAATAGACGCTGAGCGAGATGCTTCGGCATCATCGATGGACTCGTTGGACACGTTGAGCGTGCGCTTGCGCTCCATAAAAGGTATCTTGTCGAACATGATGATATATGGATGAGATAATATGTATGGATAAGATAAAAATCGATGGGTGAAAATTAATCGTGTGAAGTTGATGGCAAACCTTGAACAGACGCCGCCTGTTTATATTCTATAGAAGGGTATTGGCACGACAAGCGGCCCAGTCCAAGACTCGTGGCGCATTGGCCTATGAGAGGTCGCTGTTTCATCTCCTTAGAATGGTTCTGTAAACATTTTCGGTGCTTAGCTAACGATTCCAGTATGACTCGGCAATGAGACGACTACACGGAAACAAATCCTCGCATGTTGAAACATGTTCAACCTGTACCTTACACAGACTCCAAGTTCCTAATCACCAAATGGAAACACCCTTGGGGTTGGCAAGCCGATATGGCAGTACCCAAGGCGTGCCCAGAAAAACAAAATCTTCCGAAAGTATCGGCAGGCGCGTTGATGCGAGATAGCATCCATATCGAACCTCAAACACTCAACAGACGGAGAAACGTGCGACGATCCAGTTCGAACTTTCGATAAGCTAGACGATCCTTCTCCTCATAACATGAAGTGTGCCAGGGTCAAAAATTATATCAAAGTGCTCATCATCGGCATCACAGGAGGTTGCCAATAGTACCTAATTCACCATGTATCTACAGATGTGTGCAGCTCTGTCGCTGGCCGACCTCTCTGCTCTTCTGCTCGTACATGGCGCCCCCTCGTTGTACAAAATTGTTTTCTATTATCTTGCCTTGTTCTCCGTTCAGTACGCACTTGTCAATCTTTACTACATTTTAATCTACCCTTTTTACGTCTCCTCCCTACGCTTCATTTCAGGACCAAAAGACCACCACTTTTTCATCGGCCAAACTCTCAACCAATTTCGCGCAAATGGACCTTATGAGCTGTACCTCTCGTGGAGCCGTCAATGGCCCAAGGCGCCCTTTATCCGGTACTTGTCCTTTGCCAATACGGAGACACTTTTGGTGAACAGCTTGCGGGCGCATCAAGAAGTGTTGTCGACGAAATGCTACTCGTTCGTCAAACCGCCCTTCTTCGCCAGAATCGTGGGCGAAGTGACGGGCATGGGACTTGTGTTTGCAGAGGGCGAAGAGCACAAGAAGCAGAGAAAGATGTTGAATGGTACGCTCTCCGAATCTTTTTGGTCTCGTCACTCATCTCTTAGGCATCTTTTCCACGCCCAACATGAAGAAACTGCTGCCGGTCGTACAGAGGCACGGCAAGGACCTCACCAAGACGATCGACGAGCGCATCGGTGCCGAAAGGTCCGCCGTATTGGAAGGTATGAGCTGCGCTTCAAAGAGCGTACCTTGTTGTTGACTGTGACTAGTCGTCTCGCTGTTCTCGAAAGCCACCCTTGACATCATCGGCCTCATTACTCTGGGAAAAGAGCTCGACAGCTTCACCGCGAAACCTTCATTCCACGAATGCTATGATCTCATTTTCAATCAGTCTCCACTCAGCGGCGCTATCACCGCCATCAACACGTATATTCCCTTGCGAAGCTGGCTGCCGCTTGAAGCGAACCGATCATTCGTCGCGGCGAATGACGAGGTCAAACGCATCCTCCGACAGCAGATTCGATTGCGACAGAGAGAAATGGCCACTGCAACTACGAATATGGCCGAGAAGAACTCGTCTTTGCCCATCAGCCGCGACGTCCTGACGTACTTACTCGAGGCGCCCCCTTCGCACGACCAACAATGGACCGAAGACCAGCTCCTTGGCTATGTACGTCCCCATCACCCTTATTCATTCATTTCACTAATATTGTTAGCTCCTGAATTTCATGTCTGCAGGTAGTACTCACGTTTTCGTCTACATGTTCGCAGCTAAATATTTCCAGGTCATGAGACATCGGCAACCACACTCACCTGGGCGGTCCACGTCTTGGCTTCTCGTCCTGATATTCAAACAAGACTTCGAAACGAGATCTTGACCTTGTCCAAGTGCGGTGACCCAGACTACACGCAGCTGGAGTCGCTCCGTTACCTTAACAACTTCTGCCGTGAAGTCCTGCGCGTCTATGCTCCCGGTAACACACCTAATCCCTCTCGTTGGACGCGTTCATTGCTAATGATTGACAGCTGTAATGATCTGGCGACAGGCAGCAGAAGCAGTCACCATCGAAAATACCTACATTCCCAAAGGAACCAACGTCATCGTCTCACCGCAAGTATCCCAATCGCACCCCGACATCTGGGGCTCTTCTGCCGAGATGTTCGAACCAGACCGTTGGGACTCGCTCCCGCCGGAATCAGCTTCCCCATACGCATTCCAGGCTTTCAGTAGTGGGCCTAGGGTGTGTATCGGAAAAGGGCTGGCGATGCTGGAGTTTAAGTCTCTTCTTGTGGATATTGTGAGGAAGTATAAGTTTGAGGCTGTGGAGGGGAAGTTGGTGCTGGAGAATTATTTGACGTTGAGGCCGAAGGGGGGGTTGAGGGTGAGGTTCAAGATTGATGGAGAGGAGTCAGAGGATTTGATAAGATGATTAAATTAAGCACGACAATTAGAGTAAATTTTACTTTCTAAAGGCTACCTCACTATTGCCTGCGTCTGGCAACACTCCCATGTATCAAGTAGAATAGAATTTGAGATGGATGTTGAAGGCTTCGGAAGATTAAATGATACCACATCACAACCCAACAGCTACCAACTAGGACATGCTATCGCAAGACTCTCAAGAGCCTCTCTTCCGTCATAAGTAGTATCGGAATATTGACATCAGAATAGAAGTCTTCGATCTTTGAGCTGGCGATTATTTCCATAGCATGGATTATGACGCCGTAATTTCTACTCGTATGATCATGTACTTGACTCCATTCAGAGCTATCACGTTTCTTACCTCAACCTCAGGTAAGCGCATCTATTTTGTGCTCCCTCTGTCTCGCTAATCGACAATAGATCAAGATGGGAGTGCGTGCGATGGTGCGTTCCTGGCATGCTACGAACCTCTCTTACATTCAGGTTTCCGTGCGTATACTCAAACACTGGAGACTTACAGAACGACTTCACTGTTAGGTACGTGATGTATGATCTGCATGTCGTTCTATCTGTATCCTTGTGAATCAATCGCGTTAGGCCAACCTCGCATCGATTGATACTTAGGTACCCACATCTCTGCCAAGACGTTTGCGTTCTTCGCATCGAATCGACACGAGTCGTATCAACAGACTAGCCGAAAAAGCACCAACACTGACAGTGGCAAAAAAAAAAACCTTTGCCGAATCAAGTAGAATTTGTTTTCTTCACATGCGATACACTTCAATCGCCTCGCTACCGAACTTCAACGCCCTCGCTCGCGCCATGCCCTGTTCCAAGACAGTTGCAGGCTATCGGCGCATTGCCCGACTGGGATTGAGTTGTTTACTAAAACGGCTTCCAGAAGATTGTGACATGTTTGAAACGGACCCGATAGACGGGACGGCCCATTCGATTGAATCCACTCCCGTGTTCTTGACATCCATTCTAGCGCCTCGCAACGACTTGAACGTTGTTTTCATCACATTGACCACGCAAAACATGTCTGAATGTCCTGAATGTTCAGCATCGCAACGTTGTTGCGAACGCTGGCCCCACAGCCCGTATAGAATAGTACCAGAGCCGTGGATGCACAAATAGAGAACACATAAATTGATATAAGTGCCCTTCCAGCTTCTCAGTACAACAAACAATCGCAAGACACTTTCCGCAAACATAATACTACACCATGTCCCATTCTCGCCACGACTCCGCTGTTGACGGACTCTCCACGCTAGGAGATGTCTCGAAAGAAGAATACGGCAAGATCTTGTCAAAATTCCTCGCAGATGTCGACTTCTACATGCCGCCTGACCCCTATGACTTCTCCCTCGAAGAACCGGTCATGGCCTACTTTGCCAAGCAGCCCAACTGGCCGACTCACCTCACGGCAAAAGCTGTCTATATGGCCAAATGGATGTCCACTGGCCTGGGCATGTGCTACCCATTCGCCGAGAAGGACATCCAGGTCGCTTACGGCATCCACGCCACATATGTCCTTTTCATCGACGACATCATCCACGAGCTTGGAGACGCTCTCGACGAGTTCGAATCTCGACTGGTGAGCGGCAAACCACAAAAGTCACCAATCCTGCAGTCATTAGTGCATTTCCTACTCGACAACAACACTTACATGGGACCATATGCCGCGGCCATGAATACCAAGGCAACCATCGAGTTTATCTGCGGCTGCATTATGGAGCGAGACTACGACGGGAAAGTGGTGCCGCCGGTCGGCGCGAAGAAGTTTCCAGGTTACTTCCGAGAGAAGACGGGCTACACGGAACCATACGCACACTTTTGCTTTCCAGAGGCGATGTTCACCGAGAAGAAGTACTTGCATGTATACATGCCATGCATCCAGGACCTCATCGAGTTCATCAGCTACGCCAACGACATCCTCTCTTTCTACAAGGAATCCGTCGTCGGCGACGAGCGATTGAACTATGTCTGTAACATTGCCAACACGCACGGGCTAAGCGCTTCCGATGCGCTAAAGTTAGTCTGTGAGAACGTTACGGAGAATGTCCTGACGACGCGGAAGGTGTTGAAGGATTATCCGGAGATGAGGGATACGGTCGACATCTTCTTCCGTGGATATATTGCTTGGTACCTGAATCAGAAGAGGTATAAGCTTACGGATATCGAGGTGAGGGATTCGAAGGGTCAGCTTTTCGACTTGACGCCTGCAGAGCCAGAGCCCTTCAAGGTACTACATAACGAGGAAACCACACAGGAGGTGGTGGCAAGCAAGCTTGGGGAAACTGCGGTGCAGGTCACCGCGGTGGAAGCGTAGATAGTCGAGGACAAGTTTTCGTTTCCCAATCATAGATTTATAGATTTATAATAGACCAAAATTCAGCAAGTTTCCATCGTCTATTTGCGTGCTCTCTAGATTAGAGTCCCGCTCTCGTAGTGCTCATCGCGATACAGCCATTTATTCTAGTACTCTGGCTTACGCTAACGCCCCGCTGCTACGAATAGGGTAAACATTGAACTCCGCATATTGGTTACAGTTAAAACGGATTAAATTCCTAGTATGGTGGGCTCGAGACAGCAATTTCAGAAATGATTATGGAAAAGTGTGTGTCAGCGCAAGGCAGTAATATAGTAGTTTGGGAAGGCCATGTGACGTCGGAACGTCAGATGAATGCTTCGATGGGAATGCACAATCCTGCAACACATTTGATAACGACTCTAATTCTCAAATCATACATTACACAGAATTATGACAAGGCGGAGTCAGCTCCGTATCCGCAGTTCCGTATTCCATCCTTAGCATCTTGGCAATTCAGAAATAAAACAAAGTATTGTAATTCGTTTGGATACCTTTTCGCTTGGCTGACGTACTAACCATATACATCCCCTGTCGCGCCAGTAGAGAGGCGAGAGGTCCTACTTGAGCGAGTACATAATTATTTTGACATGCAGACACACAGAAATCAGCAGAAGTATGGGGTTGCGGATCGGCACCCAGCGTATTTTCTGTAAGGCACGGAACTGTATCCAGGGATTAGGTATATCTAATCGGAATGCCGGAGTCCTAAGAGTCTAGACTGTAACATTGGGGGCGAGTCAGTCTCTTCATCCCTCGCATTCGCATTTCTCGAACCAGTTTCGATCTGCATGACTTTTCTTGTCCAATTGTAGCGTTTGTGGTAGATCAATGGACGGGAGAACTTGATCAATCGGCCGCATACCCTCGTGGTTTCAGGCCGAGCTGTTATGGGGCAATGGCGATGCAGCACTTCTTTTGACCCGAGTAACCGTTAGCCGACTTTGTTGACATTTGTGGGTTTCGCTTGGGCAAACACTGTTCTCGGCTTTTTCGTCAACCGTTACAACTGCAAAGCTTCTTGGTCCTGTATTGATGCGGCGCTGTTTTCTGCCTCAGCGTTTAACTTTGGAGCACATCTGATCTACAAGTAGCAAATTCTTCACTTGAATGACGTCTAGTATTTTCTCTCCTTCCATATCTAGCAGAGACTACATATCTGGAGGTGGGATTATGAGGAGATTTTTGGGCCGTTACTACTCTGACAGAAAGCATGGATCACGACAATTGACCGATTGAACAAGTACTACCAAGTGTCTGAAGTTTTCTTGTCGTATGCGAACCTATAGGGAAGAGCCCGTCGTATGTTAACCCTACAAGAGAAAAACGAGGAACTCAAAGTATCTAATGTCAAGGAAGTGTTTTCTCTGCTCGGATTCTTAAACCTATCAGAGTCGGAGTTGTCACCCGATTTACCTTCATGGACTGCGTCAAAGACCATCAACAAATTAAACATCTGCCTCCCGCCGCTGGTCTTTTCAAGGATCAAGGAATTCATGGCGATCCCAAGAATGAAGAGGATCGGAATGCTGGAAAGTAGATGTCAACAAGAATCATGATGCGGCACCGACGAAGACTCTCTCGATTTGATCACCATTGCTTCAGACGCCCAAGAACTTCAGAAAAGCATAAAAAAGGCTCTGCCGCCCTTCAAAGAGCTCACAACAAAATCTAAGCATTCCACACAGATCAACAAGCCTTCTACATCAAACAAACAGCAGTCTTTATATTCTCTTCGATACCATCGCCATACATTCTACAATATGAAGTTGTCACCCATCACTCCCATCGCCATCATGGCCCTTTCTCTTGCCAACCCTGGCCAGGCCAGCATCGGTAAAGCCGTCTCATTGGCTTGCGACCTCTTTTGCGATGGCATCGCCTCTCTCTTCGTCGAGATCTTCACCAAGCGCGATCTAAACGGTAACTTGGTACCTATGGCAGAGCGCTCCTACGTCATGGGCAAGCGCCAGTCTACACCTGGCGTCCCACAATTTGAGTTTGAGCGTTGCCACAATGATCTCGCGGGCGTGACTGTCACGGCTACGAGCCCTGGTGCTGGACGTAAGTATCTCCTTCCTGTCCATCGGCAGCTCTTTCGTTGTTTGAGGATTCATGATGTTGTCAAACGAATGTGGCTTGGACATACGTGTACTGACAGCTCTGTGTAGAGGTTCAATTCGACAACGTGCCAGCGAGCTGCATGAACCTGGCTACGGTCCTCGTTGGCGACCCAGTTGAGGGGCCATATGTTCAGCCATGTGGCTCAGCTTGCCTGATTTACCCCGATCTCACAGAGCAACAGTTCAACGATCTCGTCGCAGGACTCCAAGCCATCTAAGCCGGCAGGGGCCGATCATTAGTATCTCTGGGTAGATGAGAGGGATGGGTGTGACTGATTTGGGCAGTGCGTGGTCCGAGGCACGAGTGGAAGTAGGTGTTGTAACTTTGATTATTAGTTTCCAAGCTCTCTTCAACAGAGACAGTGAAAGCCGCTCTTTCAAAATGTAAAAAGAACGGAGAGTGTTCATTACTTGCTTCCTGACTCCTTCAAGCTGTTTTCTATATCCTATTTTCCACGGTGACAAACGTACCACATAGTTTGTGGACATGCGACTTTATTGCAGGCGGATAGAATAATCTGGATCCACCAAGGTAGACAAAATATTTTGGAGAATCCAAGACATGATAGACCCATGAGTCGGGTTCTAGAAGTATCGCCTGATAGGACAAGTTGGGCCAGTTGTTGAAGATTAGCAATTACGCCTACTGATCGCTTGCAAGTGCTCCCTCGGATTCCTAATCACGACTCTCGATGTTCTTTTCATAAGACAGATAGGACGGCAGAATTACACATGATCTTCTATTTGACTACAATCCATGGGTCTAAATGACATCAGATCAAAGATATCTCGACATTGGTTTAAATTCAGATAGATATACCCACCTTCGCCCTCTCTACCGCGGTCTTGTACAGAATCGGAAATTGATACGGCGGAACGGTGACATAGAAGAAGAAAAATACCCAAAGAAATCCGATGAACTCCTCAAAACCCCCCTGTTTCTTCACCTTCCCCCATCTTCCTCCCTTAGCCCATGTCACCACCAAAGATTCCACCACCCCGCCCAGAAAATTAACAATCAAAAATCTCATATCTGAAAAATGGTCATCTGCCTTAGGCTCCGTCTTCCAACTCACAAAGACATGCGTGATTCCCGAAACTAGGAAGATCCAAAATGCTAGAAATACTTTCTCAGTACTTCCATTTGCCGAGAGTTTTAGAACTCGACGGGAAATCAGTCGGCCATAACTTGCTTGAGAAGGTGATCCAAGACGGTGCCAGAATTGGCCCCAGAAAGATCTCACACTGGTGATTTTTAGAGGACTGCCATATAGTGAAGGCCATTCTGATGGGGCGTCGAACTGTAGGATACCGACAAAGATGATCGACATGATTGTGTGTGCGACGGTTAGGATGAGGTAGGTGAGCCAGGCCCAGTGGAAAGCATAGACAGTGCGGAAAATGGCTTGTCTGTCGAGACGGAAGTGCACGTACGTCTGGTTTAGGAGGGCGAAGTTGGAAGGACTGGGGTCCAGAAGGAGCAGGAGGAGCTCAATGGCGGTATAGATGACTGATAAGATGAGAATCTGAGAGAGCCCTCGGATGACGAAGATGAGACGTTGGTATTGAGTAGGTGATTCTACGTCGGACTGAACTTTGATATATGTGATTCTGCGTGGGTCCATCCATAATTTGAAAGCTGTTGGGACATTCCATTTTTCGCCAGACTTGGTTTTCGGCGGTGGTACAGACCACCCCTCGATGTACAACACGGAAGTTGTGTGAGTTATGGTGACTATTGATGTGAATGCATAGATCCAGTCGAGTCCTCCTGGTAGCTGGTCGACTGTATTGTAGCATTGGATAAGAGGCAGAAAAATGAGGGGTAAGAACAGCCAGCGAGACTTGTGAGGCTGGTGGATGATGAGGATGAATATCAAGGCAGATGCGAGATGCCACACGATGGGCTCGCAATTATGAATCAGAGGGGACGTCAGAATACTGTCGAGCATATTTGACGGACCAGGATGGGAAAATGGGATTCCGGAAGTGATTTTCTTTTTTTTTTTTGAACAACTACAAAGGAAGAGAGATAAGGTATGTAAGGACGCCGGTGGGCTTCCGGATTATTTCGCATTCGCATCTGCAAATAGTCTGACTAAGGTGCATCTCATTGCAAGGGTCAGAGTGACGTTCCATTTACCTCCTTATTTGGTTGAAGAATTGTCTTTGTTTTGATGTCTTGACATCTCGCCTAACAACATCCGGCTACCCGTCTGGTCATTGTCTCGGCGTGCATTCCCTGCAGCCTGCCGTAGCATCGCCACTTTGCGCCGCAATAATTGCATATGATCAACATTCACCCTGCTGTCAGGCTGAATTCGTCTGACATGGAAACGAAAATACGTCATATACCTTCAAGCGACCTGGGAATCGAAAGCTCTAGTTCTTCTTCCTACAAGCAGTCGATATTCAATACTCCAGCAGCCACCAAAAATTCCACACAGCTCATTTTCGACCCTCAAGTAAACTGGAACCTGGAGTAGGTACCACTTTGGAAATCTTGAGTCTATTTATGAACACCACTAAATGATTCAGCAAAATAACATCGCCAAACCGAGATTGAAAGGCCTAGGATTCTGCGAAGGCTGAAATGAATTCACAACACTGAATCCCAGCACATCATACCAACAACACAAAAGGACAAAACAATCAACAAATTGTCTTGGTTCTGTGAGACAAACTTATCACCAATCAAACCTCTAGAATGGCGCCGACAAGCATCATGAACGTGCCGCAAAATTCCTTCAGCAAACGAGCAATCTCACAACGTACCGGTTACACCATCATCCTCCCCGTCGTCCTCGGCGTCGTCTTCATCGCCGTCTGCATCTACCTAGTCTGGTTCTTCCGTCGGAGGAAAGTACAGCTAGCAGCTCAGAGACGTAGGGAAAGAGAACAGTCTATGAAGACCTGGGGAAAGGACATGGGACCCATGAGGGGGAAGGAGAGTCGTGGTGGAGATGGAGTGTTGCTTGCTGCGCAGGGTCTTGGGAGGGGACTACAGGCTGTAGGGAGAACATGATGAACTTGAATGTTGGACCAGTAACAAAGTGAGTGAAAGGTGTTTTGCTGGCGTCTGGTATTGCGAATGGACTAGTTAGGTGTCAGGGATGCCGGGAGTTTTTGTGATAGAGCGACTGCGCGTGAGCAAGTTTCTTTGGAGGGGCCATGAAGAGCATAAATATGAGACTGATGATATATCGAACTTGAATCACTCTCGAAAATATTCTCCTCTATCGGCACTGTGGAAACTTGAGTAGAGATAATTTCCCGAAGAACGTTCTTGTTTTCGGGAGATGCCATATGCACCGCGACAACTACTTCTGGCAATCAGCACTCTGGTGGGTTTTCGTTCAAAGTTAATAGACAGAAAACTGTAACACAGTACCGTCGAAGAAGCTGTTTTAAATCCGTATCTGCAGGTCTGCAGGTCTGCAGGTTTTGCTGCGGCAGAATGCGACATTGTGGCTCTTCAAATCGTTCTCAGTTCGCGCCTTTCAAGCCTATGACTTTGGATGAGTAGAAAATCTGTATCAAAGCAATCATTGAAAAAGATCATGTTTCCAGAGTCAACAAAAGTATCGGCACAACTAGCACCTTGAACTGCTATATCCTTGACGTCCGGTGTTGAGTTTGTATCTGACCTTCGGAAGAAATCTGATTGGCCGACGCGGCCTCAGGTTGAACCTTGAGCTCCAAGTCGCCTCAAAATATTTCGGGCGCTTGAAAAGAGCTTCAACACCACGCACAACAATCATGTTGTCGGCCCGCAAGATACCGAGGGCATGTCAATCATGTCGTCTCCAGCTACAGTCTCTCTTCGAGAACGGCTTCACGAATTGCGCGCCCTCGAACGCTGTACGAGCACGATACAGCACTCGGGTTCAAATACGACCTCGAGCCCTCCCACTTCGCCAGAATGCCTCCCGTGTATTTTCCACGACCAGAAATCGTGCAGAAGAACCGAAACTGGGTCTGCGAGAGTCATCTACAGCTTCGCAAGCAGGTATTGAAGCTGTGGTACGGCAGGCAAGACAGACATTTGGGGAGACTCTCCCGAAGGATTATTTATCGATCGAGGAATATGTGATCTACGAGCGATTATATGGACCGCCTTTGAGGGAAACAAAGCCTGAGGATTTGGAATATCTGCCAGAGGGGGAGGACGAAGTCGATCCGGATAAGGTACGGAATGTGCTGTTGAAGCAGAATGCGATGGGCGATTACGAGGAAATTGAATTTGATCCTGAGCTTGGATATTCTGTTACGGATGGGGAGATACCTGCTGAGGAGGTAAACGAATCATTTCTGGGACATGAGCAGGCACTGGCCGAGGCTGAGGAATTGGCTGAAGAGTTTGAGCAGGCTGTGGAGGTCGAGGACATACTTGAAGGACAAGAAGAAGAGCTTGTGGCAAGTGAGGAAGTTGATGAGAACGCAGTTCAAGTCCAGGGAAGGAACCAGCGAGAGATCGACGCCATCGCACGATTGCAATTGGACATGGACGCAGCATTGGCGAAACCTATCGAGGAAGAAGAGGAGGACGAAATAGATGAGGAATACGAAGAGGAAGAGGAGGAAATCGAGGAGGATGAGGAAGAGGAGGATGGTATATGGATCAGCTCCGATGCTGTGCGAACACATCCCCACACAATGACCGGGCGATCAGGAACGAACCCCACGACGCTCACTTTTCCCAAGGAAACATTCCTGGCACCAATATCAGAGTTACTGGCACGCGCGAATACAAAACATGTCACCGAAACAGCAGAAAGGGTGTTTGGTGGTAAGGGTCTGCCATACTCGGCATCTGTGCCAGCTTCGAAGAAAATGCTTCCGCAGAAGAACATCGGACTTGACGCCATGCAGCACAAGATGAGCGAAATCGAGGCAGATGCGTATCTAGCAGCAGTCATGCCAGGAACGTTCGCTTCTATCACGAATACTCTTGTGGAAGTCCGGAAACGGCTTGGAGGCCAGTGGGTTCGAGACCTGATATTCAGGGAAGGTGGTGAAGGTCCAAGGATACTGGATGCCGGCGGTGCGGGTGCTGGAGTCATTGCATGGAGGGAAATCCTACAAGCGGAATGGGATGTGATGAGAGACGAGGGCCTTGTTGAAGGCGAGCAGGTACCTCATGGGAAGACGTCCGTTCTCACGGGCTCTACTGCTTTACGGCATCGGATATCTCGATTTTTGGAAGATACGACTTTCTTGCCACGACTACCAGAATACATGCCTGGCCCATCAACAACGCCACACCTAGACCGCAATGTGAACCAGCCAAGGAAATCCTACGACATCATTATCGCACCACATACGCTGTTCCCGCTAAAGGAAGATTTCCGTCGGAAGAATATGGTTCAGAACCTCTGGTCACTGCTCGATCCTAATGGTGGTGTTTTGATTATTATTGAGAAGGGACTTCCTCGAGGTTTCGAGGCAGTTGCAGGTGCGAGGTCTCTTCTACTTGAGTCACATATTTCCTCACCAGGAGAGACCGCCATCGAGAACGAGATTCAGTCTCCGAATTCAGAAAGATCCCGTTTCACGAAGAAAGAGGAAGGCATGATCATTGCACCGTGCACGAATCACCTCAAGTGCCCAATGTATCCTGTACCTGGTCTAAGCACTGGACGGAAGGACTTCTGTCATTTCCCCCAGAGGTTCATTCGTCCAGACTATCTCCAGAAAGTCTTAGGGGCCAAGATCCGCAATCATGAAGATGCCAAATTTAGTTACATTGCAGTTCGTCGAGGTGTTGATGCTCGGAAATCTTCTCCAGGCCTACTACAGGGCGAGGAAGCAACTTTGCAGTCCCTTGCTGGGTATGAAGATCACGATCTCCCAGAGTCGAACGAGATCGACGCAGAACCGAGGGATGTGAAGTTCGAGCCCTTGAATCTCCCTCGAATCATTCTTCCCAGTCTCAAGCGCCGTGGGCATGTTACTCTTGACCTGTGTACACCATCCGGCAAACTCGAACGCTGGACTGTCCCTAGAAGTTTCAGCAAAGCTGCTTACCGCGATGCACGTAAATCCAGCTGGGGAGATCTCTGGGCTTTGGGAGCCAAGACTCGAACATTCAGATCACCACGCCTTGGGCGTACCGGTGATGATGGTGGGAAAGTCAAGGGTATCAGAGATGGAAAGATGGGTAAGGGTGGCAAGAAGATGAAGAAGAAGCACTATGATATGATCATGGGCAAGCAAGGTGTGGCGGAGATCAAAGAGGCGGGTATCGCGAGCAGACTTGTGAAGAGGGAGAAGAGGACGAAGGGCGGGCGAATTTGGAAGGAACCGAAGCCCATTGGGGAGGATGATTTGTAAAATTGATAGGCTGTACAAAAGTCCGGTATGGGAAGGAGTTGGATGTACAACATGGGGCCCCCTACGCGGATCGGACGGATGGTTGAAGCTGTACAAAAGTGTATTATATGAACGGTATAGGGATGTCCCACTGCCAGTTCAGATCTGATCTCATCAGGGATCAAAAATGAAGTCAAAAAACCCTCCTCGTCACTTACGAATTGCTTCCTTATGCACATCAAACGGCATGAAGACATCTTTTCATCCGGTCGTCGTTCCACTCCAGCATGCACCCCGCGCCCAACGTCCACCGCCTCGGATCTTCATCCATTAATGCCCCCACAAGCATCAAACTGCTGACAGACCTGCAGGGTCTTCGCCCAAGATCTAATTAAACTTCACCCCACCAGCTCGCCATGCACCAATCATGATACCCCTCAACACCCCAGCTTCAAGGGTTCTTTGACAACTTCAGCCTCATAGCTCAGTCATCCAATCAACCCAAATCAATCCAGAATCCACCGAATACGGCCATCAATACGGCGCACCCGCATTCGTTCGCTCGTTCCCAGCGTGGGTCGCAGCGGCTCATGCATGTCTCGCATCCTAGGTCCCGTCACCCCGAAACGGAAGCTTTGCCCATTTCCAGCAAGATCCCTGAGCTTCTATTCGTCCGCCGAAGGTCTTAACCGCGAAATATTATTGATCCTGGACCGGACATCGTCTTCTTTATTCCGTCCGTTCTTCCTCTTCATCTGGACCTCACGTCCATCTCTTTGTTCGGTCCGTCTGTTTGCAATGGATTCATGACGATTTGTTGTACATCTCTTTGGTGTTTTCTCGCCATTTACTCTCTTTAATTAAGTTTCAGGGTGTTCGGAGGGCAAGTAGGTTTTCATGCTGATGCTGGACTGAACTCTGTTGTGGTCTCGTCCATTTCTCCGGATTTACAGCATCTGCGAGACCTCTTCATTGAGGTGAAGCTCGCCATCTGCCTCCTGTCTGGTGTCTCTGCGAAAACAAGAATAACCTGACAATTCTCTTTCTTTACATGCAGCGAGTGAGTGCCCATTTTTAAGCTTCTCACTTGTCATCCCACCAGCTCGGTCCGTATCGAAGTGACAATAGCTAATGCATTTCTACTGCAGCTAGCTATCAGCCACCCGTCCAAACCAATTCAATTCAATTCAACCCGACCTACCACCCATCATGATCCTTCCCCGAACTACTCTCTTCCACACACCGTCCACCTCCACCCCACCAGAGTCCCAACCTCAAAGCCAGGATCAAACACCACCGCCCTCGTCACCAGAATCATGGTCCCTCCCCGCCTCCTACCGAGTAGCCATCTTCCTCAATGCCAGCATCCTCATCTTCATATTCGCCATCATCCTCGGCCTGATCCTCTACATACGGAATCGTCGACCAACTTCCTATCAAGTACATAAATCCCATCAATCACATAAATCTCACTCGACCAGGAGACAAGGCGACGAAGAAGAAGCAGAGACGCTACTGGAAAGCAAAGATGGCTACTCAGACACAGAATCGAGATTAAGTGCAGATAGTAGAAGGACAGGGGAAATGAGCGAGAAGAAACGCCCGGGGCCGATTCGTATACCGCTGCCTGGGACTTTCAGTCCGGTAGGAATACTGAGTCCTAGTATCAGGACGCCTGGAACGGGGAGGAAGAGGGGACATGTGAGGTTCACGCCTAGTGTGACGGGAGGTGAGACGTTTGGAATTCCGGATGTGGAGAAGGGGAAGGTGAAGAGTGGGGAGGGGAAGGAGAAGGAGAAGAAGTGTAAATGTAGGGGGAAGAGGCATCCTGGGTGCTGGAGGTTTGACTTGCATTTTAAGGATGGGGCGAGGCCGGTGTTGGGGGAAGAGAGGGAGGAGGGGATGGGGAGGCCTAGTAGAGAATGAAGGAGAGATATAATTGAAAATCAGATGTTGCTGCAGATCAGAGGACTTCATATTCTGGGTGTTGATGATATGGCTGATGTCGTACTGGTGACTTTCCTCCTCGCCAGGTATCCATAATCCATGGCGGTTGGAGTTTGTGGGGAGTCATGAACCTTGGTAAATCCTCTTCCCATGTTCACAGCTCTTAAGTACTGCTGTTTCTTATATCTGGACGCTCTCAGTTTTCACTTGAGACGATACTTGCACCTCCGCAGCAAGATAAGTGTTCTGTCCTGTCAGCTACCAATGACCTGTAGATACAGCTAGCCAGCTTTCTTAAAGCTTTCAAAGACCTCTCTATTAACATTTAGAAACACCCGTGAATCCTCTCACCTGGAAAAGAAAACAAAAGAGCGAGATTTTTCAACCAGCCCTCATCTCACCAAATAAGCACTTCGAGCCTCACAACACATCACACCATCCCCATTCTCTCCTCTCGAGAGAATAAAGGCGGGATAGCTTAACTGGTTAAAGCGCACATCCACTAACTACCCTTCTGCATTCCCGGTCGTTTTGGTAAAGCCATTTTGGTCGTCGGGTTGGGAGGGGTACGTGCTGGGCTGTGTGAGATGTGGGTTCGAGTCCTGCTCCTGTCAGAATGTGGTTTTTCTTTTTCTTTTTGTGGGCATTTGGCTTTTTGGATGTTGGTTGTTTGAGGTTTAGGGGGAACTAGAATTGATGATATTGGTAAGTGTAAGATGAGAAGTGGTGTGTTGGCTTTTTTGCTTTGGTTTGTGAGGGTTGTTCTGCCGTTGGGAGGGGGGG